>WEKY01051243.1:150112-319999 GCA_013390045.1 Picathartes gymnocephalus
GGTGTCACAGCGCGGGGTCCTTCAGGGTTCGGCCCGGGCCGGTGTCACAGCGCGGGGCCCATCGGGGCTGGGTCGGTGTCACAGCGCGGGGCCCATGGGGCCCGGGTCGGTGTCACAGCGCGGGGTCCTTCAGGGTTCGGCCCGGGCCGGTATCATAGCACGGGGCCCATGGGGCCCGGGTCGGTGTCACAGCGCGGGGCCCATCGGGGTTGGGCCGGGCCGGTGTCACAGCGCGGGGCCCATCGGGGCTGGGTCGGTGTCACAGCGCGGGGCCCATGGGGCCCGGGTCGGTGTCACAGCGCGGGGCCCATCAGGGTTCGGCCCGGGCCGGTATCATAGCACGGGGCCCATGGGGCCCGGGTCGGTGTCACAGCGCGGGGCCCATCGGGGCCGGGCCGGCCCTGCCCGTAAGCGAGGGGCGGGCTGGGGGCTCTCCCCAGCCCCAGCCTCCGCCTAGTCACCGGGATGGGGCGGGGAGCTGCTGCCGCCGGCTGCCGAGGGATGGGCTGAGCTGAGCTGAGCTGGGCACACCGGGAATAAACCTTCCAAACACCCGCTTTCTCCAGAGGTTCGCTGTTTAAATTAACAATATCTCCACTGTCTGGTTTCTAGGTTACAGTGGTTTCCATTCACCCCTCGGTGTTTACCCCGCCATCGGCTTCTTCCTCAGGCTAGCAAGGCTTTAAGGCCTGAAGGTGAAGCAGCCACAACCCGGGCTGTTATCTACGGTAAACAAAGTTAACGACAGAAATACTGCCTTGAGCTCAACACTGTGTCCTTCAGAGGCGGCTGAAGGGCTGCGTGATGGGCTTGTCTGCAAAAGAGAGGCGTCAGGAAGGACATGGAACTTGCAGAAAAAAACCTACAGAATGATCTTTTTATTCCGCATCTAATCTTTTTCGTATTGTCACGCCAGACTTGGGTCCTCCCAAGACAGATATGAAGGCTGTTGGCAGTGGTGGCTGTCATTGTGGTCATGGTGGAATTTGGGATTTCAGGCCCTGTTAGGTCTGTGCCATGCTGCTCCAGGGAGAAAGCCAGAGCACATGGCCCAGTTAACACAAAAAACGAAATCTCCGTAATGCTGTTGACTCCTGGGACATTGAGAGAAATAGTTGTACCACTAAATGTGTGAAACAAGCAAAGAAACCCCAAACCAACCCCCCACCGCCAACTTTAATTCTGTGGGTACCAACTCGCAATGATTGATTTACTGGTTTCATATCAGTCTGTGTGTTTGTAATGGGTCTTGAGTTGGTTCCTAAATGTTTTTGTTACTTTGTTTCAAATGATCTTTGTATTGCGTCCTTAGAAAAAAACACTCTCATGTGATTTTCAGAGACTGTGCAGTGATGGTGTTTTAGTCCCACGTCATATTGGCAAACTTAGCTGCAGTCCGTTAATGCACCAGAAGATGCAGCATAGTCTGTCATAACTAATCCATTATCAGGCTTTTCCCTTCATGTCAGGGATGTATTCCAGCTGTCAAACTCATGGTCACTTTGTATAAACTAATTTAACTGTTAGATCATATTGGTTTTTCCATTTGATAGAGACTTGACTGAGGTTGGTATTGGTTTGTATTGGTGGTTTTAGCCAGGAGCTGTCAGACTGTCAGCTTTTAAAGCACAGTAACTGTTCACAGATGTTCTCCAAGTTCCTTAAGCCTTGGTGAATACAGAGACTAACAGTAGTTTCAATAATTTCCTGTAAGGCTACTAATTTGCTCTTCTTGTAAAGCTTGCACTGGTATGTTAGTCTGTTTGATGTGTCTTTCATGGCCCTTGTGATCCCTTTCTGTGTTTAATGTTTCTTTGCATTCTTTTTTCTTTGCTTCAGGTTGAAGAGATGGGGAATGCAGAAAGCAATGCCTATCAGAATCACCTCTCCAGATTTCTTCCTGAGGAGCAGTCTGACATTGATGGACTGTTTGATACCTTATCAGGATCGAGTGGCTCAGCTGGAGCAAAAAATGCCAAAGCTGCAAAGAAAACTATGACTCTGGCAGCACTACAGGCAAGCCATTCTGTTATTCATGATATATCTGGGATGTAGTGCATTGAACAGAATTCCAGAAAGAAATGATAAGGATGTGGCAATAGTTATTTTTTAAGGATTGCTCATCTCAATTTTGCCTATTTTGGAGGAGGATGGATATTTAACTTCTTGCAGTTTAACATGAGTAGTGACTTTCACGTTTGCATTTATCTCTTAAATCGCACTTTTGGATCCGTTTGTAGCTTTCCTGATTCTGAAGTAAGTTGGGGTATATGGAAATATTTTTACAGAGACCTGAAAAATCAGAATATTTTTCCCCCTGGAGTCTGTAGTGTGGGATCATTTTCAGATTGTCTTGAGAAGCTGTCACAAAATCAGGTTTTATTTGGTTATGCCTGTCTCCCTCGAGATATCACTGTCTCTAATCTCTTCACTTGTACTAAAAGGAGAAAATTCAATTTGACATGATTAAGCTGTGGCTCCCTGTTTTAGCTAATTAACATGCATTATGCTTCTGATTAACTTTGCATTCATTTTCTAATCAAGAAAAGTGAAAAATGAGTCATTGGAATCCGTAATAACTTCAGCTAGTCAGGAACTAAGTGGCCAAATGAATGTAGTGGTGAAGTGCAGTTTTCTATATATTACACAGATAATGGAGTAAAATTAAAGCTCACTGAAAGCAGCAGGTTATTTTAAGGTGTTCAGCAATGCCTGTGCATACAGACCAGCTTCAGCCTTCCTGCAGCCTGGCTGTTCATGAGCTATCACCAATTTTTGGAACACCAAGTTAGGAAATGTTCCTCCTGCCTGGTTTTTCAGCACTAATTCATCCAGTGTCCTTGATGCCTGTTAATTGTTTGGGACCTGGAAGAAGGTCTCTTTCTAGCTTTGCTCTGGATCACTGTGATCTTTGATGAACATTTGACTTTTCCCTTCCTGCTTTTTTGTTTGCCAGCTCAAATTAAAATCTTTTGGAGGACTTCCTGTAGGTGCAGGGAGAGTGGCAATGGCATTCCTGCCTCGTAGGTGACAATGCTCATGCCTGGGCTGGACTGAGATGTGACAAATATCATCCAGCCACAGTCTGGTCACATTGATGAGGCCCCAAGCATCACCTCCTGTACTCTGCCTAGGTTACACCTCTGCCTGCCAGGGCAGGCTGCTCTGCATAGCTTGGGAAGCAGCTGGAGCAGGAACCTCCAGATTGTTTATTGAAGCCATTTAAAACAAGGGTTCTAAACTGCCAGAGGTGTGAGTTAGATGGTTATTAAAGATTCCTTTTTTACACACCTCCTTTTTTTGCACCCCAGGTCCACTCTTTGGAATAGCTAGAAGCAAAACGAAACAGCACAGTGAAGTGGTGGGATTAGGTAGGTAATTCAGCAGTGTGAAGCAAAAAACCCTTGAGTATAATGTTTTAGTTGTTTTTCCTGCTGCCTCTCCCACTTCAGGCTCATGCAGGATTTTTAGAAAGCCTCTCAAAGACAGCTGTACCCCCTGTGCCCATCCCTCCCTGGCTGTGGAGCACTCTGAAGGGCTGTGGCTGCTGTTTCAGCTCCTGCTGGAATCAATGGGAGTTATAGCACTGACGTCAGTGCAAGCAGCACGGAGCTCAGGATATCGGAGCTCTCAGGCCCAGCAACAGCCATTAATAGCAAATAGGAGCAGCCCAAGTGGCTTCCACTGGAGTGCTGCTGAGCCAGGCAATCAGTACCCCCGAGTGCAGCTGGAGTGGCGCTTTTAGGCAGGTGGGGCTCCACTGGTTTTTCAGCACAGCCCCACTGAGCTGCACCCCGTGTGGAAGAGTCGAGTCAGGTCTCCAGCACATCTCAGTGCACAGGGAGGACACTGGGTGATCACGTCCTCCTGTGTGCGTGTATTTGAGATGATTTATTTTTAAACCATGTAATTATCTCGAATGCTCCGAAAGTTGAATCCGCAGTCAGATCTTTCCCACAGAGCTGTGATGAATGATGATATATTCCAGCTAGATTTCAATTCAAAGGGCTAGGCATGCAATTCTGATGAATAAGTGCTGATTTTGATTCTCTTAACATCAGGGATGCTTTTTAAAACTCAGGTGATCTGTGCTTCAATTAGTTGCTATGCAGAGGGAAATTTTCCAGGATTGTTTCTACATGTGCATGTAGGGTTTTGCCTTGAGGCCACAACTGAGATATGGAAAACACTCTACTTCGTTTTTAAGTGAGCTCCACTAAAATACAATTTTGAAAATTTTACTGGCAGAGTTGTAAACCTTTGCACAGAGTCATCACCTAGAAACCCTTTGCTAAAATCCTATTAAGACTTTATAGTGTTGATTTTTCTGAAGTCCATGGCATTTCTAGAAAAAAAAGTATCAACCTAAATCACTAAAAAAATCACTTTGTAAATAGCGATTTTTAGTTTTTCTCTTGGCAAAGCAGTTCTTTGACAAAAGTTTATTGTTGATAATACATGGTGTATGTCAGCACAGATTAACTGGAATACATCAGTTATTCTTCGTTTGTAAAATGTGTTCTTTGCTGTTTCTCTCACTGCAGGCACACACCCGGGAGCCCCTGCCAGAGCCAATGACTGCTCGGTTGTACAGTGGAATGAAAAGCATTGACCTGCCTGGCAAATCAGCCGGGCTGGGTGAACAGATTGCTAAGGAGCAGTTTGTAATTTTTATGTCAAACCTCTTAAAAGGGAATGCAGATGAGAAGATTAGCATAATAATGAGAATGATCACCAGGACAGGAGGGCCTCTGAAGGGCAAACAAATCCAAGAGGTAAATGGGCAGTTCAGTGTGTGTTTTGCGGACAGCAAGAGAGCAGGGCTATAGATAAGAGCCAGCAAGGGCTGTGGTGTGGCTGGTGCTTCTGGGAACTGAGCAAAATGCTTTCTAGAGCTTTAGTTGCAGGATCAGCTATGTAGCTTGCAAGGTGAGAGAGTGAGATATCAGAGAACAGTAATTCACTAGCAGCTCCTGCACTGCAAAACTTGACCCTCCCCTCCCTCTTTCATTCCCTGTTTTATGGAGGTGCTTTGTGGAGTAACCTGCACGAAAAGTCTTGAAAAAGGATCCTTTTCCTATGACACTGAAATAGCATTTCTGTAATTCCTGACTTGTCATGGCAAGAGGTGTTTCTACCTTTGGGATTGCACCATCAGTACTGCTTGACTTTATCTTCAGAAAGTCTTTTGAAGCTCTTGGAAATTTCATTTAAGAAATACCAAAATGGTGATGTTTTAATCTTTCAAGTTCACAGAGGATCTGATCACATCTGTAGTCCATGTACTGAGCTACAGGAAAGAATTGAAAGGTTGGAGTTTGGAGAATACAAGGGATTCTTCAAGTGGAGTCAAAGCTTTGGCTTCTGAGCTGCTCTCAGAATTGAAGCTTCCAGGTAAGCAGCCCTGATTCAGCATATCCCAGAGCTTGTGTAATCACTGATCTCATGAGAATTTCTCTCTTTAGATCACATCTTTGAATTTAAAGGTTGAGACCAAAATTTCAAACCTAGTGCTTAGAAAACAACATAGAAATTTTATTTATTTAACCTTACCATCTTTCTCCCCTAAACTCAGGTGAGATTTGATCTGAAGTCCCAGTTCGTCTTGGAACATGTCTCTTTTACAAATACCTGACTTGCAGATGACAGGCATGGGCATCTAAATATTATTTATTTAAATAAACTTTATCATATATTTATGACTATGTCCTTTTATAAAGCATAAGTCTGTCTTTGCACTGTTGTAATAACAGATTTTGCTGCTTTGCAAAGAACGTTCCATGAGTTGTAGTTTGGAGTCCCTGTTTCTAAATCATGACAGCCCAACCAAAGATTGCCACAGGTAACTGTTTCCCAGTTCTATGGTTGCATTTGCTTAATGTAGTTGACACTTCACTGTTCCTGGCTCCTTTCATAGGTGGTTTTCTGTCCATTAAAATAATGGAATATTGTGTTTACACTTAAAAATCACCAGATTATTTTCCAGATGGGGACACTTACTCCTGTCCCTGTGTGTCTTATTCTTTAGATGGGACAAAACCTGTGGGTTCTCAGCTGCTGGAGACAAATTTTGACCGAAGTGTCATTGAGGACTGGGTGTACAGAGTTCCCCAGATCTCAGTTTTCCTCAGTGTTGTCATCAGGCAAGGTCTCCACGTCCTGCACTCCCTCCCGGACCAAACCAACGACATCCTCCACCTGGTTCCCCTCTGCAAAGGCATCAAAGGAAGAGGAGTTGTCAGTCTCTTTGACATCCCAGCCATCATCTACATCAACTCCCATCTGCCTGCAGAGATGCAGCACAAGTGGCAGCTTTTATTTTCCTCCAGGCTCCACGGGGAGAGCTTCTCACAGTTGTGTGCCCATATAGTGAACAAAGGCCCTTGCATAGTGATCATAAGGGACTTGGATGGTTTCCTCTTTGGTGGGTTTGCATCTCACTCCTGGGAGGTGAAGCCACAGTTTCAAGGTAAATCTCACTTTTCTTTCTTTTGTATCTCTGGTAAATTCCCTTTTTTTGTACAGGCACAAGAATCCTGGCCCCTTAATGGATACTGTCCCTTTAATGACACAAGTGTTTCTTGCACTTCCAAGTGAATTTCTCTGTGGCAAAAATAACACTAATTTCCAAAGAATATAAAACACATGCAAAGTTATTCTTAGCATGGCAGTCAGGCGTGTTACTGATTAATATTTATAGTTTGTTATTTGATGAGTCTTTTAAAATTGCAGGACTTACTGATCACAGAACAAGTTTTCAGGGAAATCTATCAAGCCCTGTAGCTGTTTAGGTTGAAAATTAAATGAAAATGAAGGAAGTAGAGCACAGATGATGAATTAGTGTCTAAATAATTTGTCCACAGGATGGCAGTCCTCCATCAGGAACACCTGAGCCTCCTTGTACCATTTGCGCACTTTGTTCCCTTTCTAAAATCCAGCAGCCAGAGGATTCTTTGGACAAGCTAAACTTCTTGTTCCCTTAAAACTTTGGGGGAGAAGAGAAGGTTTTTTGAGAACTCTTTTGAAAGATGGATTTGTGAGGGAAAAACATAAGCTTTGGGTATTTGGTGTTGCTGGGAATCCTCTCTTCGGCTACATTAGAAACTCAATTCATGTCCTAAATGAGTATGTGAAAATTACCACTTCAGACAGTTCATATAATATTATTTTACACTGATTACACATTCCTTTCCTTGTATTTTCTCCTGATAGAGAAACATGTAAAGCTTACAGAGTAAGCACAGCACAGGTGCCTCTGAATCCCAAACTGGGCATGATGAAAATTGGTCTAAATCATCAACTCTGAACTGATTTATATACCAGTGCAGTCAGAACTTGGGGTGTCTGCACTCACACCAGTTCGTACAGATGTATCAGTTGGGCAGTTTTAGGTGATATTATGCAATCTGGGGTAGGTGACATAGTGACATAATGTCCTAGTGGTGCCTCTGACTCTGCCCTTGATGGCAGCCTGTAATTGCATTGATTCCTGTGACTGCACAGAGTTCACTGAGAATAAAAGATAGATTGAAATATTGATGGGAGATCTACTGGCTTTCTGAGATGGTAGCTGCTGTCTTTGAATTATTCAACTTTAATTACTTTTTCTGTTCTATTTGTAGGCAAGTTATGGCTTGACCACTTGTCTGACCTGAGGTGCTTCTCTGTTTGCAGGTGACAACAGATGCTTTCTGTTTTCTGTTTTCCCCACTGTGGCTGTATACACATACACAGGGTACAATGACCACTACATGTATTTAAACCATGGCCAACAGACTATGCCAAATGGACTTGTAAGTATTCAGAAATGATAATTTGCAAATTGGATTTGTGGCTGGAGTTTGGAAGTGTTTTGTGCTTTTTTCTTTTTGAGAGCAGATTAGTTTCACTTGTTATTCTCTGAGGATATTTGCATGCCTGAAGCAGCACAAAACAGTGATCTGTATGGCTGAGGATTCTTCCACTGGCTGCTCTCTCTGCCGCACCAACTGCTTTTGGAATTATGGAGGAGAAAGCCCAGTAGAATGAGAGTGCAGACACTGCAAGTAGCAGCTGCTGCTGCTGTGTGATGACAGTGGCAGGAGCTCCTCTTACTCAAGTTCACAGATGAGCTCTCCATATTCAGAGGAGTTTCTACAGAGCTACACCACACCACCTCTCTTGAAAATGCTTTACAGTTTTGGAGCATTGTGTGCCCATAACTTTGGGAATTGCAGCAGGCTGGAATTAATTTGCTTGAGAGAAAGTGAACAACACCAAATTACATTATTGGTTTCTGTAGATACTTTCCTAAATGGAAAGGAGGCAGCAAACCTGAGCACTGCCACTCTGTTTGAAATTGAACTGTTAATAGTCAATAAACAAAAGCCAGGAGCTAAATTTCTGGCACAAGTCACAGATATTTGTATTCTTGAAAGCTTAGAGGTAGGGCAGTATCACTCAGGTAAATTATTTGTGTTCAGGAATAATAGATGTGGGTATAGAGGCCTAGCTTCACCCAGAATCCCCTTTTTTCACCCACCCACAGAAGTGTGGCATAAGTACTGAGCACAGCAGCTCGTTCTGAAGTCTCCTAACTTTGCCAGTCTGTTTTCCCTGTGCAGGAGTTGTTCAATGTGCTGGTTTTCTCCACAGGGTATGGGTGGACAGCATGGCTACTTTGGGCTCTGGATAGACAGTGACTATGGGAAGGGCCACAGCAAAGCCAAACCTCGGTGCACCACCTACAACAGCCCCCAGCTGTCAGCCAAAGAGGATTTCACACTGGATGCCATGGAAGTCTGGGCAGTGGGAGACACTCCTGAGAGTGCAGGGGTAGGTGAAATTGTGGAATTGTGTCCTGGTTGGAACAGAAGATGGGAATGCAAAGCTCACAGTTGCAGTGTTCTGTTTAAACACTGTCTCGCCGTTGTAGTGAATAACATTTTCTTTACCTGGCCCTGTGGTGCCATGTGTTTTGTAGCAGGCAAATGACAAAACTGTAGTGGAACTATTGAGGGTGCCAACAAGAAATAACATCAGGAGCCATGAGGTGATACAGTCAGAGTAGCAGTACTTTACTCTGGATTTCAAAAAGTCTTTTCAATATTGAGGAATGGTCTCCAGGAGGAACCTCCTTGGAGGGGTTGAGTAAAACTCAGAGTTTCTAAAACACAAAGCACTGGAAACTCTCAAGAAAAGTCTGATCTGTAGTTCAGGAAGAGACCCAAAAGATTTCTTTATCAGTAATTTTAAATTTACTATTGTTTTACCATAAATTTATGTGAATAGGTTTATGCCAGTCTTTCTGCATTTGGTTTATTTTTGGAAACGAGTCGGAGCCCTCTCTCCAGTTTTCTCTATACCTGTAATTTATTCTCTTATTAAACTGTCTGGTCTGTACAGTTTGGTGGGTTTTAAAAATGTATTTATTTTTAATTTTTACTTCTTTTCATACTAAATTCATGTGCCGTGACTTCACTGCATACATACCTCTAAATAGAAACAGAACAAACTGTTTACAGAAAATGTTGAATTGTAACTGAATCTCTTCTTTAAAAACTTCACACCAGCACTTCAGATTGAGGTGAGGTTAACCAGAATGTCCTGGCTGGCTTGTCAGCTAAATAAACTTGAAATAGCTCACTGTTATCTTAGGAAAAGTTTGTGGCTGTTTTGTGTAGCTGCAGCAGTAAAAATCGTTTGATGTATTTGTGAATTTTGAAATTGGAAATATATCTTCTCCATTGTGCCAAACTTGCAGACCACATCACTTACAGATTTTTGAGCGTGTCTCTTCCCTGTAGCCTGACATGGACATTTTAAATTGACTATTTTGTTTTGTTTTGAAGAGAAAAGGTAAGAAGAGTATCCTGGATGTGGATCCTCAGGCTCAGGCCTTGCTAGAAATGGCTGGAAAAAGCCGTCAGAGCGAAGGTCTGCGGGAGCCCGTGGAGGAGGATGAAGATGATGATGATGATGAGAACTAAAGGAGCCACAGTAACATGAAAACACTTTACTTGCATTTGCTTCCAAGTGTTAATATTCCTTGGACAAGCTATTTTTTCCTTTTTTTTTTCCCCTTGAATTTACCTAATTGTCTGGGACAAAGCTTGAGCCTTGTACTCGTGTAATATTTAGGTCTAATGCACTATTCTGCCTGAAGGGTTTTGTTTGGGGAGGACAGAAAAAGAAACTGGGGACATAATCATTAGGCATGGCTGAGCTCTAGCTGAATGTGAATTTGCTTTCATTCCCCATAGATCATGTCTGCACACTAAATGAAAAGCAGCGGAAGTTATTGACAGTATGGCTTTCTGTCCTGGAGAATTGATATGTACATAGTTATATATTTATAAAGCCTGTTCAAGGCCTTGATTAAAGCTCTTATACCTCAACTGCACATATTTATTTGCATGCAATGTAGTTAGTCAGCAAAGCTTACAAACTCTAATGATGTCTTACATGGGTGAACATAGAATACTTCACATGATGCCATATGAAGGGTGCTATTAATCTGCATTGCTTCAGTTAAATCATTAAATTTCAAGCTTTCTAAGTCAGATTTTCAGCAGGTGACTCCATGTGAGCTGTAGGATGTCCAGAATAATTGTGCAGCAAGTTTTATACTGCTACACTATTCCTAGTGCATCTCACTTCATCTGTTTCTGCAGAAACTTGTCTGTTGCTTTTTAAACTTAGAACAGAATCATTGGAGCCATATTTATCCTAAAAATGGGCCATACCTCCAGTAGGAATTCTCTAGAGAAGGTACAGTCTTTAGTAGCCTGACTTGAGACTGGAATAAATGATCAGGCTGTTAAAAAAGTTAAGTAAGAAGTAGCCAATTTAATTGAGAATAAGATCTGTGGATACCTTGTGAAAGAAATAGAAACCAGGTTTATGTCTGTAAAATGTTTAAAGAAGATTGCTGTACACTTTATTTCCACATAATGAATCATTATTCTATTATGGAAAAGAATGTGAAATGCAGTTGTTGGGGTTTGTGCTCTGTTTTGTGACTGCTCACCAGTCAGCACCAGTTTTGTCAGGTCTCTTATGCTCAGGACTTTTTCTACTTGAATTAGTTCCCATCTCTCAGTAATTATTAGTTTGATCTTGCTAATTCTTTGTGTAGTTAACTTGTCAAAAATAACCCTGGTTTCTACCAGGGGTTGGAATTTCTAACTCAGCAAAAACTGTTTGGTTATCAGTGTCTCTGATTGTCAGTCTTTCTCCTCCTGAGGACAAGGACTGTGTCCCATCCCCTTTGTCCTGGCATGAGTTTGTCTTCTTTGCAGCTTAGAGAGAAAAACATGTTGTAACAGTAGAATTCTACAATTCCTGATCATGTGGCCTTCCTTCACATTTTTTCCCTTGGTATTTTCTTGTATGTGAATTTTTCCCCCACCTGTTGTTTTTCATAGGGAGCAGATTTGAATATTCTGAACAATCTGCACTTGTGCCTTAACGTAGGTCTCATTTTTAAAAATTATAATAAACAACATGAATTTAGCCTTGGAAGGAGAGCATGAAGAAATCACTCCAGCCAGGCATCCTAGGACTCAGCTGTGTGTTTTGTAGAGTACCTGAACTAGTGCTTGGGGCATTTATATGCTGTTTGTTCCAGTAGAGAGAGTGCTGTGCAAGGCCTGGGATAATGTCCTTTTATCCTGTATTTGCTTAGAGAAACCAGATAGTAACACACAGAAAAAAAATAAGCATCAGAACAATTGCACTGATACTTTTGTATAGTTCTCTTCTCTCTATGTATTAATAATGCTCAATTTTACAATGTAAGGAGTAGTAAGTAAGTACATTATGTCTGTAAGTGTGGTGATAGCAGCTTTTGTTTGAACATTCTCAAACTCCCACCAGGAGTCCCAGAGGTCCTTTTCACTTAGCAGTGACTAAGCCTATTAAATACTCCCATCTGGATGGCATACAGGATGAGACAGTTGAATTTCTGCAGTTAAACATAAAATAAACAGCTAGACTTTATTTTCCTTCCATTACAAGGCAAAAGCTTGTTTTTGAGAACTGAAACCATCTGCAAGGGTTTAAAAAAAAAGTGAATTGTACAAGCTACTCTCCACCAAAAATATTTCAGTGGCCAGGTTTTTATTGATTTTTAATGAGTATCAGTATAGCTGTTAGACTATGAATCCAAAATGCAATCCTGTTTAAACATCATTTTGTGACTATCAGCATAGCATTGTGACCTCTGAAATTGTAGTTTTTTGACAAGTTTGTGTCTGAGACTCTTCCTCTTCACTTTAAGGGTGTTAAGCTGGGGCAAGAAGAAAACTGACAGTGGCACTTTAGCAAATGTCTCAGTGAAGCACTGTTTACTAGGACACTACTGATCCAACCAGGAGATGGGATTATTCCAAATTGTTCTTTAAATGTAAAAGATGGGCTTGGGAGAGACTCAATTTTTCTTTTAACCTGAACCTAATGATTAAGAAATCTGGGCTTCATGCTCATACAGCTAAAAATGTCCAGAAAGCTTTTGTCAGCAGTGGGTTTAGCTATGATCTGAACAGCTCAGAGCCAACTGCAAAGCTCAACATCCTTGCTCTGTTCCTGACTCCTCTTTATTCTCAGGCTCTTGTGGAAGTGAGTCCCTTTCCCATTAAATCCATCCACTGCTGAGCACTGGGTCTGGTCAGCCTTCCCTTTTTCTCCTGTCAGTCACACGGGTACAAACACTGACAGCTGAAGGGTGGCACTTCAGCCCCCTGCTCTGTCTGACAGCTCCCCACAGTTTCCTTCAAAGTCTTGCTGAATCAAGGCTGGATATCTGAGAATTCACAAACACTATAAATTGAAGGAAAAGAAATGCTTCGAAGGCAGGTCTTTTCTACTCTTCTAATTAAACATTAAAGGATGTGTCTAAATCACGAGTCTCACTCAGATACTTGTCAGTAACATTTTAAAATGTAGATTTTATTAATAAAAATGATTTTGATTTAAATAAATAAAATCTCAGTTTATGCACAATAGATTTTTCTGTACAGGTGTGAAACTCTTCTTTTGTCTGGGACTGGCACAGCCTTCTGGACATCCAGATCAGTGTTATAAAAATATACCTGCTCTTGGTATAAAACAGGAACCACTCTGGAGGTTTCTGCAGACAGCTCACGTGGAGTGGGTAGAAGAGTCTCTGGTGTAAGGATTGTTGGTACAGATGCACTTGGGTACCTTCAGGAAGGACGTGTGGCATCCCAAAGCCATGGGTTGGGATTATCCAGCACCACAGCTCTGTTCCAAGTGAATTTTCGATCAGTCTGAGTCAGTTGTGACAGCCCTTGGTGTGCTTTGGGTGGCAGCAGCGCTTCTCCCAGAGTTTGACGAGCTCGGACACCACGAACACTGAGGAAGCCAGGCCGGTGAGGAACAGCAGGTCTGGCACAGGAGAGAGGGGAGGTGAGCTCAGCTGGGCAAATCCCCAGCCCAGGGCCTGCCTGCAGCTGGGAACTGTGCTGGCAAAGCCCTGGGTGCCTGGCCTCGCTGTGCCAGCTGAGAATTAGGGACAGCCACAGCTGGGATAGTCAGTCCCCTTGGAGGGTGGGACAGGAATCCTTTGGGATCCCTGCCCCCTGCTGATGACAACAGCCTGATGGAGATGTAACACAGTGTGGTATTTGCTGACTGAAATGGTACAATGTGTTGCATCTAAATCTGCTCTGTTCAAAGGGAGCGTCAGCATAATGATCTGAGAAATATCATCATACAGAACTCGTGGAAAATCTTGGCATGTCTCCATTTACTTGCATTTATGTGCAGTAAATCAAAATTCAGAATCTAAGCTGGGATAATATTAAAAACTGCTACTATTTGTGTACAGGTCTGTGTAAATACACAGCTACAGGAGCTGTTGGTTGATTTCCCCTCCCAGTGGTGTGCTGGGAGCTGACGGAGCAAACTGGGAACAGCATCTGCTTTCTAAAGTCACTTTAAGGGGAAAAAAAAAAACCCAAAACAAACCATTATTTATTTTGCAACTTACCTAACACTCCTAAATTCTCCGTCTGGAAGATTTTTTGTAGTGGAGGGATGTAGATAACAGCCAGCTGTCCCAAAAATGACCCAAGCACAGAATACAAGAACATGTGGTTTCGGAAAAAGCCGATTTCAAATATCAACTTTGTCTAGAGAAGGGAAAAAAAATTAGAGAAGTAACTTTTTCCAATCTCTGTTAGTGTCACCCTGTTTCTTTACATTTCTACTCCATTACTTTTTAAGTTACATAAATACTTACTTAGAGCTATGTAATTGAAAGTGTAGTTGCACTTGAACTGTAAAAGATAATTTTATCTGTATAAAAAGTTGATAAAAATCAAACTTTAAATAACATTTAAAAAACCCCTTACTATGCGAATTTCTGGTATTCTAATGTTTATGTTTGTGATTTGAGACAAGGAATTACTGCTGACAGAGCAATCTCACCTGAGAGCGACATGTCAGGGCATTGAAGAGGTCAAAAAACACAAAACAGGTAAAAGTCATGGTTGTGGTTCGAGGAGTTATTCCCCCTTTTGGATTCTAGAAGCACACAAAAATTCAGAGGTTAGTTTAACCTTACAAAAATATGCCAATTCAATAGAAGAATTAAATGTTCCCTTTAATGAGCCCAGTCAAATCAAGAGGTATTAAAACAAAGGAGTAAGTCCAGTTCTAGCTATTATAGCATTCAGTTTTCTCTGCTAATTTTAATGTTTATGATCTTATCATCTGTATTTTGAATTCTTAAACTAATGTGGACTTTGAGTAAAGAACATTCTAAATTAAATTACTGAAACTTAAAGTACCAACAGCAACCCATTGTACTTAGCATTTCTGCTGGGAAAATGGAAAGCTGGAGGTGAAAAGTCCCTTGAAGTATTGATGCCACGTCAGAAGCTCCAAATTAGAGGCAACAGAGGGAGGCAGGAGCAGAGCTGGGAGCTGACCCTGCTTCCTCAGCCCTCTGCCCACCCTGATCCTTCCCCATGGGATGGATCCCAGAAAGTCCTCGTGTCCTTCAGAAACTGCCCTCACTTTGTGATCCATCCACCCTGATGGAAACGAGATCTGAGTGCAGATCTCCCTCACCTCCTTCCAGAAGACAAAGAGGGTTCCACTGATGATGATGATCGCTGACATGAAGATTTTCAGGATCAGGGATTTGCTGAGGATGGTGTCTGTGATGCACCGGGGGGGTTGCTTGATGGTGTCCTTGTCAACAGGTTCAACCCCCAAGCTGCCTCCAAGAGAAGCAGAGGGATGTGTGAATTAATGCAGGGTGTCCCAAAATGGACATCCTGAGAAACCAGGATGGAGCTGGAGGATGCAATTTTTTGGAACACACCATGAATATCCAAGCAAGGTGACATAAGGCCCAAATTTGGCCATGACACTGATACCAAAGGTGTTTCCTGCATATTGAGCTGCTAAAATAACATCAAGTCATCAGAGGTGTCCCACCCCAGAGTGAGAGCTAACTGTGAGAGTGTGCATGATGTAGAAGCTGTAATTGTATTTAGCTGTAACTGTAATTAGCACTTGGATGAGGTTCCTAGTCTTGTGATTTTGGGCCATATACCCACTATTCCTTGGCCCTTCTACCAGCAGGTGATGCTTTCAGGATAACAGGGCATTCCTAGTTAATGGAATGGTTAAGTGATTCCACCATGAAACAGGAAAATACAGAAAACCTCAAGGAAATGTGAAGTGCTCTTTGAAAGACAAGGAGGGAACGAAAGTGCAACTTATCAAACCACTGATGATTGATGAGGAATCACAGCAGTTTATGAGCCAAATTCAGACATGTTAAAGCCAAGATTATTTTGCTCATTGGACCCTTCCATACCTCTGTGCTGGTGGCCCATCCATGATGATGTTGATCCATAAGATCTGCATAGCATTGAGTGGGTTTGGTAGGTTGAGCACTGTCGACAGAGTAATCAGGCTCAAAGCTGAAATACTCCTGCAAAGCATAGAAGAGCATTATTCTGCAGGGCCTCACCCCAAAGGTGCTTTCACAGGAGCTGAAGCAAACAGGAACTTACGTGCTCAGCTGGAACCGGACAAAATTTTTTATGTTGTAAAATATTCCCTTTCCCTCTTCTATTGCATTCCTGGAAGGGAGAGGGGAGTTTATTAAGTAAAGAGCACTCTCACTGTTTTACACTGAGTCCCCTGTGACACTCCAAACACAAATTGTCTTTTGTAGCCCTTATTTCAGTGGAAATTCAGAGTCCAGCTCAGGAGGAGGTTGTCAGTGCAGCTTCTCACTTACAATTCCTTTATCAGAGAGTAGATCTGTAAAACCTGGGTCACGTGGCCAGGTTTTGGTTCATAAAGCAGACCTGGGACCTATTTATAAACTCACTGTACCCTGACCACTCTCTCTGTGGTTATGAACCAACAGAGCATTGCAAATTATGTTTTTCCTCTGAGCTTCCTGGATGAGGCAGAGTACGAGGTAGAATCATAAAGGTTGGAAAGCACCTCCGAGATCATCGAGTCCAAATTTTGACCAAAAAAGTTCTGATCTACCCAGACTTCTAGGTGCTCTCAGATCCCCAGTTAGCTACAGCAAGGACAAGACAGGTGAGAGGTGAGTGGTCAGCACCACTTGGAAGGAAAGTCATTGCCACATAAGCAACTAAAAACAACTCAGAGCCACCTCGGGTCTCTCCACTTCCATGTCCTGCCTCCTTCCATGTCCTGCCTCATTCCCAGGGCTCCTCACACAACGGGCGTGGGCAGCCAGAAAGGAGCTGAAGAGTAAGAAAATGTCTAAACCTACATGACTTTTGAGAAGTCGTCATCCACGAGGATCATGTTGGCAGCCTCTTTGCTGACGTCTGTGCCTGCCTGCCCCATGGCGATGCCGATATCCGCGGATTTCAGGGCCACGGCGTCATTGACCCCATCCCCTGTCATTGACACCACAGCACCAGCCCTCTGCAGAGCCTGTGGGAGGGCACAGGTCAGAGGCCCTCAAGCCAGAAGATAAACAAGTCCTGTTGGCAGTTTCAGAGTCTGTACGAATTGCTTTGCTCTTTTTGAAAGATCAGAAGTGCTGTTTTGAGGGTAAAACAGGTCCGGCACCACACCGAGGACAAAACTCAGATCAAGAATTAAGTAGTACTCCTGTTTTTTCAGGAGTATAGGGAATCTCACAACTCCAGCAAAAGTTAGAAGAGTAAAACCCTCAGAAATCACTCTCTTGATGTTATATTTGCTAATACCTCACTAGTGTTTTTCAAATGCCCAGGTCAGGCTTGCAAGAGAAATCATAAAATCATACAGTCATAGAATATCCCGAGTTGGAAAGGACCCACAAGCATTGTCAAGTCCAATTCCACCTTCAGAGAAATAGTGCCAGTGTTTTAGCAGGGGTTTTACAGTTCTTCAGTTTGAGCTGATCCTGCTGGGAAAGACCAGCTCATCCAGAGAACTGAGGCTCCCTACCCCTTGCTTTTGTGAGGCATACAGTGAATTTCAGAGGCTCTTAGTACCTTTATTATTTTTAGTTTGTGCTTTGGACTTGTTCTGAAGAAAATGGAAACCTGAAAAACAAGAAAAGGACAAAATATAATCTCGTAATAAATGGAATCTTTTGAAAATTGGCCTTTTTTATGCAATCAAAACCATTACATTTTGGACAGTGGAGGAAAGCTCTGCCTCTGCCAGTTGGTCCAGCTCTTCCCCAGACATGGCTTTCAGCTTCCCATTGCAGAGACCAATATTCTGTCCTGTAAAGAAAAGAGATCACACCCTAAATATTAGAGAATTCTATAATCCCAGCAATGCTATCTGTGTCTTTTAAGAGCCTTACACTGAGATTTTGCCATTTCTGGTGCTAATATAGTGGAATTAATTTACCAGAATTTGGCCCAGAGTCTGTAGCTGCTCTGTACTCCATTTAATGTTTGTTTCGACGGAAAAGCAAAAACTCAGTGACCATTAAAACCTCTGCTGCACACACAAAAACGATGACAAAGCTGATTATTAAGGGATATAACATTTGACTGCTGTGACAGACATACCACAGACCCCCAGGAAAGCAGCAAGGTTTGGTACCTATGGCCACAGCCGTTTCCAGGGCATCTCCAGTGACCATCTTCACCGACACACCAGACTCAAACAGCACCTGAACAGCTTCTCTCACTCCAGCCCTTGGGGGATCAATTATTCCAACCAGACCCAGAAATGTTAGTTTGCCAAGTTCTGGACCTGAGGCCAAAGCAAGTACTAGTAACAGAGGGGAGAAAAAGAAGGCAAAAGTGAATTGTTAATGATGTATTTCCATGCTTGAAGAGGAACATTTAGAAAAGATATTAAATTGCCTGTTTTCCAGCAGAAAATGTCATTAAAAGCAAATCTTTAGTCATTACAATCGGATCTTGTATAGACACAAAAATTCAGTCCACTTAAATAATAGTTTCTCTGAATGAGAGCATTTCTGTTTGACATGCTTGTCTTAGGATTTATTTCTTTTTAATTTTAAGCTGTCTAGCACATCTTCCCTAAATGCAGATGGATTAAATCTGGACAGTGTTATGTTAAACCAGACACTATTAAACGACTAAGTTAAACAATAGCATTCCTGCAAAAACTTACACTTTTTTTAAAACCTAAAAATGTGAAATGTAAATTCAGTTCAACCGGTGAAGCTCCCACCATGTAAACATCCAGCTGTGAACATTTTGCCTCTGTTCTTGGAGCACACCCGTTATCATTCAATCATTTTTAAATCACTCAGGGATATTTTGCCAGGGGTTCATGTCAGTGTTGCTTTGGTGCTGGAGTCACAGGCTGCAGCAGCTGCCTGAGTTAATCACTTCCCTTCAGAGCAGTCATTTGCCATTGCCACGAGGGCAGATGGTTTGGATATTGTGAATCAAGTACTGCACAGGAGTTCCTGAGTGCAGGACACAGGGTGGGAGAATCTGTACGTTAGCTACAACCTCCACATCCAGCTGCCAAGGCTTGTTCCCATCTCCTTACAAGCTGGGAGGGGTGTCTCTGTTACTGTGTGGGAGCCTGAGACATTTCTGAGGGGATCTTTCTGGTTTGAAGCCGACGTGTGCAGAACTCCTGTGGGGTGCACAGGCAGTAGGGATCCGAAGGAGATCGACAGACTTGCGCCTAACGAAGGATTGAACCTTCAAACAGAAATCTCAGCAACCAAATCCACGTTTGGAACTCCTCTCAAAGTGGCTTTTTGTTGTTCTCTTCTCCAAAGGCAAAGCTTGGCAGAGCAGTGCTTAGATCAGCACAAAGCTCTCCAGAGCATCACCAGGACCTTATCCCAGAAAACCCACAGCATGGAACAGAAACATTCACATTTCCAGGGCTTATTTTCAATTCCTTTCGAACTCGCTAATTTAAGCCAAGGGAAAAAAAAAAAAAAAAATCAGCTGGCAGACCAAGGACATGGCCCTTGGCACTCTGACAAGTGTTGGGAAGAGATCATGCAAGTGATGCTAGAAACTGAGGGCTTTAAGCTGAAAGAAAGCAGATTTAGATTGGATATCAAGGAAGAAATCCTTCCCTGTGAGGGTGGGCAGGCCCTGGCACAGGGTGCCCAGAGAAGCTGTGGCTGCCCCTGGATCCCTGGCAGTGCCCAAGGCCAGGCTGGACAGGGCTTGGAGCAGCCTGGGACAGTGGGAGGTGTCCCTGCCGTGGCAGGGGTGGGGGGGGATGAGTTTAAGGTCCTTTCCAAGCCAAACCATTCTGTGATTCTGTGATGACTGAGCCTCTACCCATGCTAGCCATAACAGAACAGGAAAGTTTTTGGCCAGATAAGCTGTAAGGACTGACCTCGAAGTCCTGAGGAACCCATTCTCTTTTCTTCCTGCTGGTAGAGGGCTCTCTGCTGGGGCGTGAGCGACAGCGAGATGCCGCCGCTGTTGTACAGAGTGCAGTGCTGGATGACTTCTTCAAATGCCCCTTTCATAAAGTAAATATCCTCCTGATCCTTTAAAGCAAGGAGAGAATACACTTCATCCAAAAAAAGGAGCACATTTTAAATGAACAATCCTTTAATTGTAGGTAGGGAAGACGGTGTTCCCTCTTTTACCTGTTTCGAGAGGTGCCCAGGAGCACGTATTATGGATAGGATAGGATATTTTTGCCCTGGCCATTTCTCATGTTCAGCCCTCACAGACAGCATGGTAATGAAAAGGTTGGTGAGTTTTTAAACCAGAGCATAATATCAGACAGAATGTGCTCCTTAACCCAGTAAGGGAGAAATGACCCAACACCAGATCTCTCTCTCCCTGTCAGTTATCTCTGAAAAACTTTTGTTTTCCTGCTCAAACCACTGTATGAGAAGTATTCCCTCCTCCCATTCAAACACAGTTTTGCAAGCTAAAATTCCACCCAAGCTGGGAGTTTTAAGGTTTGTTCCGTTTTCTCCCGACATGGTTAACTCCTGCACACATTATTTGCTGAAGAGATACCATTGCATGCTCATTGTTGAGGTGCACAATCAGAAACATGAAACCAGCCCCTGCCTCTGTTTGCTTTACCTGATTTTTCAGTGTGCATTTCACAGCCATCCACTTCTGCTCGGAGCTGAATGGGATTTCCTTCTTTCTTACATAAATGTCCTTTATGTCGGCTAATTCCATCTGAGACAAGGTAAAACAAAAAGAGCACTGTAAGGCTGGACGTTGCCAAAGCCTGGATATATTTTCCATATCACAAGGGTTGACTGTTGACCATGCCCTTCCAGGATGTCAGATACCACAGAGCTCAAGAGAAAACATGGAGAGAGCAAAATTCATATTTCAAACCATTTTTACCTTTTGGTGTGCCTGATGTGGGATAAATTATATTGGAGTTTGAGGCCTGATTCCTGGTAAATTTTGGAAGAATTAAGGAGCTGCCCTGCCTTTTTGTGAGGCTTTTGGTCAAAGGAGGATCAAGTCTATTCCCTAAACCTGTGGCAAAGCAATGGGATGAGCAGATTTCTGAGTTGCTTTTCTGGGTTATATCCCAGCAACTCTGCTTGAAAGAAGAAAGGAAATAGCAAATAGCTGAATGTGGTTTTGAATGATTTCCTGATGAATGGAACTCAAAAAGCAATTCACAACAGAACCTTTCAGCCCAAATCAATACATTCCTGCTCCAGCAGCGTGTGTGGGTATTCCAGGTGAAGTGGGACAGACTGGAAGCTGCTTCTGATCACCCTCCTCCCCAGCTCCCACCAAACCAAAACATTAAAAAAGAAAAATAGGAAAGACAACCTCCCTCATATTCTGCTATTGCTTGGCTACTGAATTCCAGAGCAGGAGGAAGCTTTTAATTCAGCATTTGAGGAAATGAAATGCCACTGTTTAAAGAGAAAAAAATTTAAAAATCGTGATTTCACTGCCAGAGTTATGAGCTTTAAAAGCAGGAGGTGAGATCAGATGTTTGCAGGGGCATCATTTCATCAGGGACCTCCTGTGCTCCACAGCCCACAGGCTGGGTGACACTGAGGTGATGCCTCGAGGTGTTTCACAGCTCTGCCTGGGAGTGTGAGTGCAATACTCATAAAAAAACCATCTTGTTTTACAGAATCATGATTAGGGAAAAAGTAAAAGCCAGCAGATGACCCAAAATGAGAGCGACCCTTTGCCATGCAATCTGGCCTGGCCTCTTCCTGCTCATTTTTAACTCTTGTTTTCCTCCTGGACTCTTAATTGGCATGTGCAGGAAATATAAGAAAGGCTGTCCAGTCTGAGCCCAAAAGAAATGCATTACCCAGCCTGACTGCAGGATTATCCAAGCCAAACAACGATTGCTGTCAGCACAGGAGCTCAAGGAAAGTGTTTCTCCATGGCTAAAGGTTGACTGGGAGAGGTAACATCTCTGACCTTGGGCAGAGGAGACAAGGGAGGACTAAAACCAGTCTGGGGAATTTAAAGCAGTCTCACTCTGCTGCCAGACCTAACAAATCCAGCTTTTATTTATTTATTTATTTGAATTTCAGGAAAATTTTAAACTCCAAGGATCTTACCTTCATTGCCAGGGCAATGAGAGCTCCTTCTGTGGGTTGTCCTATCACGCTGTTTTTCCTGATAATGGCATTATTGACCACACAGCCAGCCTGGAGAAAGGAACAGGTTTACATGGGCTCTTTTTGTCATTACTGAAGTCACAGCTTTTTCATCTCTTTAAATGA
Organism: Picathartes gymnocephalus; assembly: GCA_013390045.1. Taxonomy (NCBI): domain Eukaryota; kingdom Metazoa; phylum Chordata; class Aves; order Passeriformes; family Picathartidae; genus Picathartes; species Picathartes gymnocephalus. Next base: position 172,260 of record WEKY01051243.1, read on the forward strand.
AATAATCAAAGATTGGGGAACGAAAGGAGCCACATCCCAAAAGGTTTGAGAAAAGATTGCCCCACGGCAGCATCACTTGAGATCAGTTCTTGTATTTTCTAAAGCCACTGAATCCATAAGATAGACCAATATTTTGGTAAAATATTATGCTTTGGATAAATTACCATCAAGAAAACATGAGATACATCTAATGAGCTTGATAGGCCATGAAAATGAAGTCTCAGTCTCTCCTGTGATTGTTTCTAATGTGCAGTATGAATAAAACAGGACCTCATCACCAGCTGAGATTCCAGCTCAAATCATTTCACCACCCAAACACTCACTTCAGCCTACAGCTGAATGTTCAAATTTTTATGTAAAGCTGACACAAACCCAGAGAACATCACAATAAATTTATAAACTGACTGTGTAGCTGGCTGATGTCTAGAAACCGTGCACAATAAAAACCTGAGCATGGTAAAATGTACTGGTCTCTCTTCTGCCAGAATTGTATTTTCATCCAGAATTTCCTTGACTCCTGAAGCTGATGGCTCTGGTCTCTCCCTGCATGTCTCATGATCACCACCTTTCATTTCTAAGCTTCAGGAATTACATCACACTCAGTTCTTTCCAAGAGAATGTTTTAGCAAGACAGTCCATTTTAGAATTACAAAAGTGGTTTTTTCCACGTTAATCGCTCAAAGTGATTTGTCATTTGAATGTAACTAGAATAAGCTGGTTCATCATTTATACTTACCTCCACGAGTTTGCCAATGGAGATGTTGGAAAATTCTTTGAGAATCTCCTTGGATGGCAGAAGATAAACATTTCCTTCTCCATTGTAGCCCACCCCACTGACCTGAGAGAGGGAGAGAAAGATGGGAAATTCCCCCTTTGCCAGGCAGGACTGGACTGCAGTTGTGTGCAGGGAGCTGCACTCAAGAAAATTCTCATTTTGGAGGAGTGCAGGGGTTCTTCTTTCTCTCTCAAAGCAATGCTTGAAGGAAAGGCTGCAGACAGTGACAATATCACACTAAAATTGCTTTTTTAGGGAGAAAAGGAGTCAATGTGTCCTATAGGAAACTTCTTTTCTGTGATTCCAGAAGTGTCCTGCAGCTCAGGGGAGAGCTGCAGCCCCTTGGCAGCAGTGGCATCACTGGGTTTGTTCAAGCCCTGCCCTTCTGCTGACTGCCCTGTGTCCCCTCTGCCTCATATTTTGCATTTCCCCATGCTTTGCGCAGAGGGGCATGAACCAAGCAGAGGATGAAGCTGCTCCTATCATAAATATTCCCACAAGGGCCAGTGGCAGGTTCCAGTATTTCCAATAATTGCAGAGAACAGCAGATTATGCCAATAAACACCTTTGTGGTGCCTGAGCAGTTTTTGTACCCTCAGCCCCACCTCTGCCTGTCCCCAAGGCTGCAAAACCCCCTCCTCTTCACGGAACGTGCAAGGAACTGCTCGGTTTGGGGCTGGCCAGCCTCCCTGGTTTGGGTCTGGGTGAGCCGAAGGCAGATTCAGAGCTGCTGGAGGGCAGCAGGGAAGGCTGGATGGGCTCCTCAGCCATACCTCTGCCTGGCAGCCGTCCGAGCTCAGCAGCCGGGTCACTGTCATCTCGTTGGCAGTCAGGGTGCCCGTCTTGTCCGAGCAGATGACGTTGCAGCAACCTGGGGCAGGGAGGGTTGCAGTCAGAACTGACAAATAATGCAGCCCAGCAATGGGATCGAGAAGAGGGAGAGCAGGTTTCACTGATGCTGTTTAAACTGCGCCGGGGAAAGCGGGAAAAGGTCAAGGGATGGATGAGTTTCCTGACAGGGAAGGAAAGGGTTTGAGTGCACACCGGGGCATTGTGAGCATGATTTGGGACTCAGAGGTGGTAGGGGATGTCTGAAGAGGGTCACATTGTCTTGGGCAATGTCTCCGAGCTGCACTATCACACAACAGAACAGCTGCTCTATTCCAAAAAGACATACCCAATTCCCACTCTGCCAATGAAGCCTTGCTTCTCTAAATCAGGGATAGCAGCCCTTCTCTGCCTCACCAAGGGGCTGTGAGAGGAGATGGGTTAAAGACTGCTACAAAAAATACTCAAAGATCAACACCTAAGAGCAGAAACTGCCCCTCTCCTCTGCTTTGTGCTGGTTCTGATCCAGTAGTGCACATTTTTTCCAGAGCCCGTTTACAAAATACTGCAAAAGGGTGAATTAGCTGAGCCTCCACATTCCAGATGGTTTCCACTCCCAAGAAGGGGGAAAATGAGTTTAATAAAAAAGAAGAATCAGGCTCCAGCTCCCTTCTGAGTCTGAATATCTTCCCTGGCTCTGGAGGTGACCACAGTGCTCAGGCACAGACCCCATGAGCACGATGACCTTCAGGTGAAAGCCTGGAGAGAAAATAAAAAAAATTGGCCTGCAATTAAATGAACCACGCTTTTGAAGGATTAGCAGAGAGCAAAGCTGTGACCTCCAACACCTCATTTTTAGTTACTGGTAATTAAAGAAGAAGGATTGTTTTTCTCCTTTGCAGAGGTTTAACAGACAGTTTGGGCTGTGCCTTCTCTGCACCTGCAGTTCCACCTCTGTGGGCGCAGCCCCACCAGAACAAATTCCCTCACGAGGGAAAAGCCATTTCAGATGTCCTGGGTCAGGGCAGAGACAATAAAATCAGGGTGATAAGATTCCTTAACTGCAGAACAAACAGGGGCAGTTCAAACAATAGCAGCGTTTCCACAGAGGACAGGTTTTAGCTGCAGGACCCGGCCGTGCAGCACATTTTGGGAACTGCACGGGCCAGGTTTGGTATTTATTGTTCATTTAATGACTGGTGCTAAATTGGCACCGTGTCTCCTCCTTCGAACCCCTGCTACCCCGACCCAGGGCAGAGCAGCAAAGCCTGGAGTGCAGCCACCGGGGGGTAAGGGCCAAATTAAAGATAAGGGGAGGTGGAAGAACAATTCCATCCCAGCTCGTTGTGCCCTGCAGCTGTGGGGATGTGCTGGACGCCTTCTCAAGGTCCCCTCTGTCCCTCTCTCTGTGACTTTTTGGATATCAGGGAGATACCACCCAGGCTGCAGAAGGATAAATGGCTTTATTTGTGCTGCAAATCTTGACTTGAGGGGCTGGGAGGTTTTTTTAGCCAGACACTGAAGAAGTGGACAGATCTGCAGACCCCAGGGCATGGAGAGGAGGGAGAAACAAAGATTTTAACACAATGAGTGATGCCTTCGGATTTTAGCTCTGCTCCCCATGGGCTGGGTTGCACCATTCCAAGCAAGTGCCAGTGTCCACATCACCAAAATAATGGAAAAGGGTGAGAAACACAGGGTAGGAAATATATTTAATTCTGAGTGAGTTGCTCTGTCCCACTAAGCCCATTCCAAATTCATTTTTCTGGGTCAGACCAAGCCTCCTGAGCCAGCCCAAGGCTGTCCAGCTCAGATTTTGGAGGTGACCAAGCCATGGGGCCCCTTTGCAGCCTTACCTAAGGTTTCTACTATGGGCAGCTTCTTCACAATCACCTTTTTCTTGGCCATGCGCAGCACTCCCAGCACCAGGGTGACAGTGACCACGATGGGAAGGCCCTCAGGGATGGCAGCCACGGCCAGGCTGGGGACAGCAGAGACACAACAGCCTCACCACAGGGGCCAGACCACGACTACTGACCCAAATGTGCCAAAGGGACCTTCCCAGGGCTGAGTTTTCCTAAGGGTCTCAATGGGAAAACCACTGGGACTCCTGGCACGCTGCAAATACAAAGGCAGGATGTTTATCCAGCCCTTCCACCTTTTTCTGCATGATTTTGACAGAGTAATTATTTTTCTTCTTTACATTGCCGAACAGCAGTAATTTCTGGCTAAGCAGGGATTTAGAGGTTGGATTTAATTTCATTTATTTAACTTTCTGAGGATGGGAGGTGAATTTTCCTTGGTGTCAGGGCTCACGTGTTAGCCACTGGCTCCTGGCCACGTGCAGCCCCTCACCTCCTTTCCTACCCCACTGTGGGGGGACAGAACCAGCTCCCCAAATGTCCCCACCATCAAAACCTGCAACACCTGATGTGCTGGAAAAATTCAGCCACACTCTGTATATTGGATATTAGATATTCCTTGGGAAATGGAATGCTGCTAGGTATGAGGAAAATGCAATCCAGGAGATCTTACAAAACCATAAACTGCCCTCCAAAACCACTTCTGCCCCCTGGGACACAGTAAGGTGACACTGAGCCAGTTTGGTTTCCCTTTTTTCTCCTCATCTAGGATTTTTTTTTTTTTAAATTTCCATCGAACACTTCTTTTTTTAAGAATTGATTTTAAAACCATGACAACGCCACGTTAGCAAGTCTTACGGGCACTACTGAAAACACATTTTTATTACGTTTGATTAAGAAGCTGTGCTTGCTTTTTTATGCTGTATGAGATGTGCATTCCTTTCGTCAGATGTAAATCCAGTAGGAACAGCAAAGAGTCATATTTGCTGTTGGCACACACCCACTAAATTCATAGCACAGATAGGAAAGGGCACTCACAGCAGGATGAGGTAGAGATCCCAGTGAAGATTTTCAAGATACCATTTTACAAAATTAAATAAACCCTCAAGCTTGGTTTTGTTCCCCTCCACTCTGTTTAAACCTCACATTAATTTCAACCGTGCAAGAGAAATATGTACTTATGAAAGGTCCTACCCAAGTTCTCTTTTGTGAAATGCCCATTGTTTCAAACACGGAATTCCTCGGGACATTTCACTGGAAATCAAAGAGGAAAGGGCTCTCCAGTCCTCACCTGACTCCTATGGTGAACATGCTGAGGAGACGCTTCCCTTGCAACCAGCCAATGAGCATTATCAAACCTGGGGGAAAGGGTCTGATTAAAAAAAGAATTCCAAAAATCTCTAACCTGTTCTAGCTGTTGTTGGAGAACCAAAAAATGCAACAAGGCACCCAGATCTCTCCTTCAGTGCTGTCTCTGCTCAAACCCCCAAAGGCCGGGTAACCCAGACTCACAGGAGCTTTTGGAAAAGCAGTCCTGGAGAACAGAGGGAACCCAGAGCCAACCACGCCAGTGTGAGCCTGGCATCCCACTCACCAATTATCCCAAAGGAGAACAGGGTGAGCTGCTTCCCCAGCCTGTCCATGCTCTTCTGCAGAGGAGTCTTGGGAGTCTGGAAAAATGAGACATTACTGGATTTTCTTTGGTCGTTGTGTGGGATGAGAAGATGAAGGTCAGCCCAGAACAAGTGACCCACACAGTTCTGTTATCAATACAAGGTCCCTGCTGTTGCCTTGTGCTTTTCCCACCCTCAACCCTCCAGCAGGCACAGCCTGTCCTGTGCTTCCCTGTCAGACAGAGAACTTTGGTGTCCCTCAGCCACAGGGGTGTTTTGTGGCAGAGGCAGAACTGAACCCAGTGCATTAAACCCTTGGCACTGCTCCTGCTCACAAACTTTCACCCAGGACATCCAAAATTTCCCCAGACGGGGACTGTGTTACCTCCTCAGCCTGCATCATCTTGAACACCTCGCCAAACTGGGAATTTTCACCTGTGCCAATAACCACGCCCTGGAAAAGGGGAAAAAGAGAGACGGAGGTGGGAAAAAGAGAGATGGAGGTGGGAAAATCTAGAGAATCCCAGACTGGTTTGGGTTGGGACCTTAAGCCCATCCAGTGCCATGGCAGGGACACCTTCCACTGTCCCTTGGCTGCTCCAAGCCCTGTCCAGCCTGGCCGTGGGCACTGCCAGGGATCCAGGGGCAGCCACAGCTTCTCTGGGCACCCTGTGCCAGGGCCTGCCCACCCTCACAATAAAGAATTCCTTCCCAATATCCCATCTAACCTTCCCTCTGTCATTCCCCCTTCCCCTGCCACTCCGTGGCCACACCAAAAGAATCTGTAATTAATGCCCAGGACAAGATCAGTGGTGTCAGGACTCACTTTTCCCTTCCCGTATCGCACCAGGGTCCCCATGAACACCACATTGCTCAGCGTGGTGATGTCCCCAGCACCCAGCAGGACACTGTCAGTCTTGTTGCAAGGCTCAGCTTCTCCAGTAAAACTGGATTCATCCACCAGCAGATCTGTAACCTAATTTAAAAGGTGCATTTCTGGCACTGCTGAGACAAGGAATGTCCCACCCAGGCTGGTTTCCAGCTGTGTTTACCTCGATGAGCCTGAGGTCTGCAGGAACCCTGTCACCCACAGACAGGTAGATGATGTCTCCAGGCACCAGCTCTCGTGCCAGAAGGTGCTGCACTTTTCCTTCCCTTAGGCTACACGAGGCAAAAGGAAAAAAGAAGAAAGGCAACCAGGCTGTGAGGTTTTTATTCCTTCTTCAGGCTTGGGAATGTGGCTGGCAGGAAAGCAAGAAGCTTTGCCCCAGAGAGCTTCCAGTGTAAGTAAGAACAGAAGATCTTCATACCAATGAGCAGAGGATTATGTTCAGTTTGGGCTGGGTTGTAATTCCTAAATAGACTGGTAGGTTATGGATGATTTACATTTCAGAAATGACTTAAACATTATTTATACAGTAGAGAAGCAACAAGAAGCTGTGCTTTCAAACTTTAAATAATGAATTGCAGATTCTTGAACCTAAAAAGAGGCTGTTTAAAGCTAGAATTACCCCTGGCATTCCACAATAGCATTCAGAGTAGAGCCTTCCAGGCAGTTGGATGCTTCTGGTGTCATATCATAAATAAATAAAGAACCAACAGTGGGGTTTGTAAGCTCCAGGGTGAACTTTGGACCAGAAATAACCCCACACCTCTTCGGCAGGGCAAGGCTTCCCTGAGCCTCACAACTTATTTCTGTTGGCCACGACAAAACTGATTTGCAAAGACATAAATAGGAAAAACGTTTCCTGTGATTTCCAGCACTGATAACAAACATCAAAGCCCTGGGGAAAGCGGAGTCTGATCCACCCTGCAGCTGCTCCACGGCTGTGACCTGGCTGTGCCTGTCCCTGCCACGTGTGTGCAGCACCAGGCAGGACAGGAGCCCCAGCCCACCTGCTCCTGCACTCAGCTGCTGCTTTGTGCCCATCTCTTGGGGGAAAAAAAGTACCCTAAAGCAAAATAAAAATACACACAGTTAAGGTTTTTCCTGCCTGGGAGACAGTGACATGCAAGGTGCTGCAGGGACATGGAGTAGGAATTTTCTGGGACCCTCCCGTCTCTTAACATTTATTTAATTCTACAGGGTGCCTACTTCTTGTTTTTAAATTTTCTAGTTTTTTTCCTAATAATTAAACAAAAAAAAAAATTAACAATTTCTGATCAATACTAATTATTTTATCCCCTTTCCCTGTGACCTACAGCTGCATCCACCCCCCCCAGAGACCAGGTTCTCATTAGGTGCACAGCAGCCTGAAATAATTTTCTTCTCCTGTTGGTCCTTCCCTCTCAGCCCCCCTCCCTGCTGACCCCCTGCTGCAGCCTCTCCTCACCAGTTGCACTCGGGGGGCACCAGCTTGTTCAGCTCTTCCAGAGACTTTTCTGAGCGATATTCCTTTCAAAGGAGAAGGGAGAGGAAAGCCAGGTTACAGGGGAGCTCTCCTGGCTGGCAGCCACGGAGCTGAGCTCTGCACAACCCACCTGGATGAAGGCCACGGTGACCACGATGAGCACGGCCTGTGAGCAGAGAGGGGTTACAGGGGTGGGCTCAGAGGCGTGGGGTGGGATGGGGGACAGGGGACACTCACTGTGAGGATAAAGGACAGGGGACACCCACCATGGGGATGGGGGACAAGGGACACACAACATAGGGATGGGGGACAGGGGACACCCACTGTGATGATAAAGGACAGGTGACACCCACCTTGGCGATCTAGGAGAGGTGACTCACACCATGGGGATGGGGGACAGGGGACACCCACTGTGATGATAAAGGACAGGGGCCACCCACCATGGGGATGGGGGACAAGGGACACCCACCATGGGGATGGGGAACAGGTGACACCCACTGTGATGATAAAGGACAGGGGCCACACACATCATGGGGATAAAGGACAGGTGACATCCACCATGGGGATAAAAGACAGGGGCCACCCCCCACAGGGAAGGGGACAGGTGACACCAGCCATGGAGTTGGGGACAGGTCACACCCACCATGGGGATAAAGGACAGGTGACAGCCACCATGGGGACAAACAACAGGTGTCACATACCAGGGTGATGCAGGACAGGTGACACTCACCATGGGGATGGGGACAGGGGACACCCACCATGGTGATAAAGCACAGGGGACACCCACTGTGGTCATACAGGACAGGTGACACTCACCATGGGGATAAAGGAGAGGTGACACCCACCATGGGCATAAAGGACAGATGACACCCACCATGGCAATGGGGACAGGGGACACCCACCATGGTGATAACAGACAGGTGACACCCATCACGGACATGGGGGACAGGGGACACCCACCATGGGGACCTAGGACAGGTGCCACCCACCATGGGAAGGGGGGACACCTACCATGGTGATGCTCGCAGCGTCCTCGTACTCCTTGGTGATGACACTCACCAAAGCTGAGGCCAGCAGCAGGAGGATGAGGGGGTTTTTGAACTGGGAACACAAGGAAAACATGGAATGAGAGGTGCTGAAGCTGAGCTGGATGGGGATCCCACCAGGAAGGATCTCACTGAAAAGGATCCCACCGGGAAGGATCCCACCAGGAAGGATCTCACCAGGAAGGATCCCACAAGGAAGGATCCCACCAGGAAGGATCTCACCAGGAAGGATCCCACCAGGAGGGTTCCCTGTGTGGTTTTGCTGCAGGGACCCTCCTGCCATCGTGGTCAGGCTCCTGCAGTTCCTGCCCCACAGGGGATGGGTGGCCTTGGGGACCAGCAGGACAAAGCCCACACCAAACACATGAATCCCCCCCAGTTTTCCCCTTTTTGCACAGGCACTGCTCCCCTTTGCAGACACGCAGCACTGGGCTGATTCCAAAAGCTTCTTGGATTCACCATAAGGACAAACAAAAACTTTATTGTCGTTCTAGAATTTGAAACCAGAAATCCTCTTTCCTTTTTCATTTCTTCATTAATTAATCTGCTCGAGTCTTCACTGGACCGAGGGCTGTGAGAAGCAGGTGCTCACTTGTTTCACTTTTAAACAGAGATTTTAAGGCCCCTTTTCCTACCTGAGAAAATTACAGCTCTGTTTGACTGATGTGGGAATTGATGGAAAGGAATTAAATAAAGATAAATCTGCCGGCTTTGTGCAACAGATGTGTGGTGATGCTCAGCAGGAAAGCCAGGATTTACATTTATTCCTGGTTGGATCCAGAGGTGAAAGTCCCTCTGTTTCTCTTTTGAAAGCCGAGGCAAAGGGGATGTTTACAAAAACAGCTGCTGGAAAAAGCCACAGCAAGGGGCTGCTGAGGGCTGATGTTCAAGCGCAGGGTGTGAATGGGGGTGGGACCAGAGGCACCAAACGTTTGCAGGAGGATCAAAGATGCACCAAAGAATCCCTTTGGTGTCCCTGTAGGAGAAAACTGAGTCCCTGTAGGTTCTTAAAATTGAGCAGAAAAAAACCCACCATCTCACTTTTTATCAGGAATAAAAAAATCCTTGAAGAGGCTTAGGGATTATTATCAAAAGGTAAAGAATATCAATCATATCAAAAAAAAGGCATGAACTATGAAATAAAAATTAAGCCTTTCAAAGCAACTCAAGTCCTTTTGATTCAACCAAACAGGAAGAAAATCAGTCAAATCACTGGCTGGAAATGAAAAATAAAAACAAACAAACAAAAAGCCCTTCTTGTCTGGTTCAAAGCTCTCAAAGGGAGGTGAAAGATGCATTAAATACCGGTGAGAAATAGCTAATAAAAGCAAAACTCAAGGGTAAGTCAGCTGGGGAAAGAGAAGATAACAAATATCACTTTCTGCCTGGCTTTTTGGGGCAGTTGGTGTGAAATTGTGGATGTCAACAGCACATGGCACAATATGAACGTGTCACTGGTGTGTCACTGATGGAGACCCCAAAACTCCCCTGAGCTCCACAGCTGCCCCTTTTCTGGAGGGACAGCCAAAATCTGAGCATCTTCCAGCTACCTCTGGCTCTCCTCAAACCTCTCACGATTTTATCACTCGCCTTAAAGGGAATAAATACCCTGCAGCAATCAGGCCCCTGATCGACAGCGTTTGGTTTGTGGGCTGCGTGGAGATAAAAACGTTCATTTCTGTTTGGAGATGTTATCTGCACCCTCCGAGAGCTGCAGAGGAACCTCACCGTGGTTTTCCCAGGAGAAGGAGCAGTTCCTGTGTCCAGGGCACAGCCTGTTCCAAGGCTCAGCCTCTGCGAGGGGAAACCCTGAATATTCCAATGCAGGCACACACTCAAAGCAACCCAGCCAGCTTTTGTTTTTGCCAAGAAATGAGGATCTGTGCAGAAAATCCTTACCTGGTCCAGATATTTCTTCCATATTGGCTCCGTGTTCTCTACTGAAAATTCATTCCAGCCGTGCTTTGACCGGCGCTGGAGCACAGAGAACTCAGAAAGTCCAGTCTGTAAATCGACCTAGAGGTAAAAAAACCCCAAACCCAACCCAAACGTTACATATTATAGCTATAGAAAACTTATTACGGCAAATTTATATTAAACCTCTATAAGCAAGATCTTCATGGCTCAGTCTCCCATGAAAAAAATAAATCTGTCCGTTGTTTTTCTGTTTAAATATGTATTTTTGTTAAACTATAAAATTTTACCATCAACCACCACAGAAAACCATAAAGTAAGCAGAAGTTAATTTTAAAAAATGTGCATTTCCAAAAGGGAGAAATCATATCATAGATGACAAATTAGAGGTTTAAAATAGAAAAGGAAAGAACTAATTTCTGGTTGCAGTGTGTATTTGAAGAGAAAATAAAAAATAAATACACCCTGACAAAATTCAAAGGGAACAAAATGAGAAGGGATAAAATCTATTCTGCCTGGATGTAAAAAACCACTGAGGTCAGAAACCAAAATACAGCCAAGCACTAAAGCTTTCCCTGGCGGTGGGGACCCTCGAGCCCAGCCAGGGAGAGGATTCACCCCCCCAAAAAGGCAGAGGATTGGGCACTCCAGGAGTCTGCAAGTCACTTAAGGGCTGATTTTGCTGCTCAGGCCTCTCCCATAGGCAGATCCCACATTCCCAAAGACAAATCCTTACGTTCAGAGCTCTTGCCAAGTCCTCCTTGTGGCATTTACAGGCGTCCTTCGGGGCCAGGACTGCCACCTCCTTCTCCTGCTCGATTATTTTCAGCTCACACTCCTCGCGGGGCTGAGCAAACACAACAAAGCCATCGTTAGGTGAGAGCAGTGTTAATTAAAGCTTTCCAGCGCCTCCTTGCTTCCTCCTTAATCCCATTTCCTTCCCTTGCCACCTCCAGCCACTCCATCGCTTCCCAAACCTCAGCGCTTTAATGGCAGCTCTAATTAATCCTGAGTGCAGCCTCAAAGCAGGGGCACGTTCTTGTAGGGGGGACAGAGGCCGTGAGGGGCTGGGGAACCCAAAATAGGAGCTGATGGCTCCAGCTGATCAGGAAAGGTTTGTGCTGTCTGAGGTGTCCTGCCCGAGAGGAGCTCTGCCCCACGCCAGTCCCTCACAGCCCAAACTCGGTGCTCAGAGCAAGGAAAACGCCTTTCCCTTTGCTAAAAACATAATAAATGAACTGCAAATGGGAGCTAAGAAACGTGAGCCAGAGGAAGAAGCAAAATCTCCCCCGCTGTGGAGCTGATTTGCTCCACCTCTGACTCCGCAGCTGCCTCCAAGCAGGAGAAACCCTTCCTGTCCCATCCAGGCAGCCCAAACCTTCAGCATCCCAACCTCTCCCTTCCCAAATCCTTCATTTCCTTCTCTGAAATGCACTTCCCAGAGCAGCAGCATTGCCAGAACCTCTGCCAGGCCCGTGACAGAGGTGCTGTGACCACTTCTGCAGGCTGAGTAGAGAGAGGGGGAGAAATCTCCCCCTTCCCAAGGGACAGGAGTTGCATTCCCTTTTACCTTCATGCCCAAAGCACAGGAGTGTGAGTTCATTAGGAAAGGAACCCCCAGAGAGCCCGGCAGGAATTTGGGGGCACGGGCTCCCAGCACCCTGGAATGTTTGCTGGGGGATGCACTCAGGTCTGGCTCACCCTCCTGCAGTGTTATTTGGGGAATTGGCCCTCCCATGAATTTTCAGGAGCTTTCTAGGGACACCCAGTGCTTTGCCAAGGCCAAGATGAATGCAGGAAATCATAAATGCAGAAAATGTCCTTGGCTGTGCTCTCCTGCTGGTCCACGGAGTTGGTTCCAGTCTTGTGGCTCGTAGTAGATGAACTCAGAGCATCTCTAAGCCCTATTCCTTGAAAAGGCCCCCTTTTCATGGCCATTTCCTGACCCACAGCTCAGCTGCCAACACGTGGGATGCCAGCATCCCCCTGCTCCCAGAGGAAAAGCACGGGAGTCTGCTGGGACCCCTTGCTCTGGGCAGGGCTCATTTAGAAAGCATTTTGCCCCAAGAACAACCTGCCTTTCCAAACCCCCAGCAAATTGCCCAAGATCTCCACAGATTTTCCTACCCCCACGTTTCCCTCAAGCCAGTGGCCCCATTTTGCCCAGAGAAGCTGCAGAATTTCTCCCCTTTTTCAGCCATACTAGCACTGGACATCACCCTTATTTCCAGAACTCCTTAACAGACCTCTTGAAAAGGGACAAAAATACTCCTTCCAAGTGTAAACCTCATGATTTATAGCCCTGTTTGTGTGTCCTGGTTGTACAAATTCATCAGTTCCCTGTAACTTTGTTGACATCCAGACAGTGAAATCCCAAGAGCCACTTAAGGAGACGGAAGGATTTTGTGGGAAGAAACCACAGGGCTGCCACGGATAGACACATCCCCAAATTCATTCCCATCCTGGTTAACGTGGCCTCTCCAGGCTCCTCTGGGCTGCAGGTGACACACACAGGTATCAAGGTCCAGCTCTGCCCTGGAGGAGTTTAAATTTTAATGAAAGCAGCTGGAGGGCAGGAAGAGACCCGGACACGAGGATAAAATACCTGCAGTCCCTGAGGGCAGCAAGGGAAGCAGGGCCCAGCTCTATCAGCAATATTTACCTTCAAAAAGGTGTGGAGGAAATAAATGACAAAGGCCCTGGATGTGCCTGAGCCGTCTGTGGTTTCTCCAGAAGTGCTGGCAGCTCCCTGCTCCTGCCAGCCAGGGGCTGTGACAGGAACAACTTTACTGGGATGAGCTCCTGTGACAGGAGCAGCTTTACTGGGATGAGTAAACTTGCCCTGCTGACCCTACACCTGTAAGGGATTTTCCCTCACGGACCTGGCACAGCTTTTCTCACACCAGAACAGCCCCTGCAATGCACAGGCTGGAAATGCATCAGTGGGGCCCCATCTCCCTCCTCCCCTGGAGGTGCTGCCAGTGCAGAGCCCCTGTGCCCCAGTCCCATCCCACCCCACAGATGTTGGGCACCAGGCAGGGTCCTGTGCAAATCTCTTCATCAACAAACCTCTCACCGAGCGTTACTCTCCTCTGTATTTACATTGCAAAGCAGATGTGCGTTATCCACAATATCCATTTCCATTTATAACCTTTATCCTTTCAGCACAAGAGCACAGACTCCGTACAGCAGGCCAGGGAGAAATAACAAAAGGGGAATTATCAGTTTATCTATTGCTGTGCAAGATCAGGAGAGATAGCAGAGGCTGTAAAGAGCAGCTGGTGTGGCTGAGAGCCACCTTGGAGGTACCTGAGCATCCCTCATCCCAAAACAATCCCCCAATTGTCCCGCTGAGCAGCCCGTGTGGAAGAAAGGGAGCATGGGGCTTTTTGCAGAGCACACAGCCCTTTTTGTGTACCCTGGCAAACAGCCCAAAATACCAGTTCTCGGGATTTTCCCCCACCTCTGCCTCTGCTGAGGCTTTGCTTATTCTTTTCCCTGTCTTAGGTTACTTTGGACCAGTTAATGGACTGCAATCCAGAGTGGGCTGGGTTATTTAGTCTACATGAAGCCTTTCCAAACATTAAGCTTTATCCCTGCCAAAAATACAATAAATAAATCAAACCATTCTCTCCAAAGCTTTTTGTATTTCTTTTTTTGGGTGGATGTGGCAGACAAAGACCCCATGTTCCAGGGGTGCAGGCAGAATCCAGAATCCAGCCTGGAGAGCCCTCAGCCCTGCAGGTGAGGGGCTGCCTTGCTGGATTTCCCTATCCAAGCTCCCAGCCCTTTCCCACTCACCACCATGGTTTCTGCAACTCCCACACAGAATTTCCCACTCCCCTGATGCACATCTGTCACAGCATTCCAATATTCTTTATGTGAAACAGAGATCTGATCTCCTTGCTTGCAGATAGAGATTTCAAAATAGTCCCTTTGATTGTTCAGAGGTTTTCCAGTAAAGCTGATTTGAAGCCCCGACTGCAGCCCCTCGAGAATCCTGCCCTGGATTGTGCACACTGGGGGTGACCCTGCTACGTGGGCAGAGGGAAAGGAGATGTAAAGGAGCAGTGCCCAGGTCTTTCTCCCACTTTCACACACACAGGCACGTGTGATTGTGCATGTGCACACACACTGGGACGCTCAGAAGAAAGATCTTAAAAAAAAAAAAAAATCTTTTGTTGTTCTCCAGATTTCTGCAGGAAACACACAATTCTCATAAATTATAAATCAGCCCCACAGAAACTCCCCTGGTTCTGGACGGGGCAGTGCAGAAAAGGAGTTAAACCCTGCACAGCAGAGTCTGGACCCAGGCTGGGCGTGTGCTGTGATGTGCCAGGTGAGTGTCCTGCCATCGCCAGGGGCCACCACGGCCACAGGTGAACTGGCCATCACCCCACAGGGACAGCACTGGGGCTTTCCTTCACAGCCCGGTTTGGGCATTTATCCTGGCTGACTCCCATCAGATCACCTGCACTCACACCTTTAAAACCCAGCACAGTGTTTTGACCAAAATATTTAAGATCTATAAGGTCCAAAGTGCTCTGCAATTATTTTCAAGTAAAGAAGCAAAATGCCATCAAGCAGGGGAAAGAGGAGTCATTTACCGGCCTAAACCATACTCTGAGAATGTGCTTTATCAACTCTTGATTTATCAACTTCCTATTTTCATTTTACACTGCTGTCTGCTTCCTACTCTGTGCCAAAGCTCTCCTCCCCTCCCTCTCCTGTTATACACAGATCACTCTCTGCATGGACCAGAGCTAAAATTCAAAAGGGGTTTAGATTTGTAAGTAAATACATGCCACTATTTATTTTGGCACAGCATAAATGGTACAGCCTAAGAACAAGCCCGACTAATTGCCAGTGGCCTCCTGCCTACGTGCAATCAGCAATCTCAGCTTCCCACCAAGCCAAGTTACAGAGACTTTCTGTAACCTCACCAAAATCTTCTTTTCTTGGGATTTTGAGCTCTGTGTGAGCAGTACAGAGCAGCATCACCTGATGCACTGCACAGGGTAAGAGTTCAATGCCTTATTTTCTTCTCCCTGTAACACTGACCCACCCGACACTGTACAGACAAGGCTCAGAAAGGGGATTAGCTGAAATCATATCTGGGAAAGGCCTCTGTCAGTCAGGAAGAGCACATGAATCTCTCCAAGTGTGTGGATGGAGCTCATTGGGATGGGAGCAAGGGCTGAATGGAGTTCACGTGGCAGAGCACCCAACCAATCTGCCACATGGGAGAAAAAATGGGGCTCGAGCCATGGAAACCTTGTGCCGAGCAAATAATAAGATAATCCCAGACAGGAAGATTTTGTGGTGAAAAACCAAAGAGAACAGCAAAGGTGTCACTCAAACCACCACTTTTTGGTCCATCTGCATGGAGGACAGGCAGTGAGAGCAGGGAGGGGACATCAGTGCCTCATTTTCCAGGAAAGGAGAGCAGTATTTCCACGTGGACTCTGCAGGTCTGAGCCAAAACTCTCCTTGGCTGCTGGTTACCTGTCCTGACTGCAGCAACAACTCAGGGGAGAGCCCGAAGGTCACAACCCAAGGGTCCCAGCCCGAGGGTCCCAGCCTGAGGGTCCCAGCCCCTCTGCCAGTGACGAGCACTGGTGGCAGGGCTACCCTGGGGACAGAGAGAACCCTGCTCTCCATTCCCCCTGTTGTGCCCACACCCCAAAGGGCTCTCATGGCCGCACTCCAGGGCTCTCCTGTACTATTCCTAAGTTTGGAACCTCCTCAGAGCAGGAAACAGCGTTCCCGGGCAGGATTCGGGCCTCAGCTCTGTGCCCTTGGATTATCGGGCAGAAATAAGGCTCCCCATCACTCTCTGTCCCGGCAAACAATTCACCTGGTCCCCTGGAGCCGGGAGCCGCTCGGCTCGCACGGACAGCGGAGAGCGCAGCCCCAGCGATCTCCGGTTACCGGCGGGACAGAGCAGGCGAAGCAGACAAAACCAACCGCAGCTACACCAGCTATTTCAGCAGGTCCAGGCAAGAGGCACAGGCAATCCTCACCTCCTCTTCCGGCTCGCCGCTTCCCAGGGGCTGATATTGCTGCACGAAGCGGAGGAGCGACCTTTTCTGGAAGAGTTTGGTGAAACTTCCTTCGCCCATCTCGGCCGCGCCGCGCTGGGAGCGGCCCGGGGCCGGCGGGATGGGAGCACGGGCCGCTGGCAGGGCTGGCTCCGGCTCCCCAGAGCTCGGGGTTACCTGCAGGGAGAGGCACCTGCACCTGCGGCCAAGTCACGCCTTCCCCGGGCCGCCGGAGCCGGAGGGAGGTGCGCGCCCTCCGAGCCTCCCCGCGGGAGCTGCTCGCATCGCACGCGGGCTGTGTGTGACACCGAGCTGCGACAGCAGGCACACCTCCGTGTGCGTGACCCGCACCTGAAGAGCAGGTCGGGCTTTTCCCCCGCCCTCCGATGGATTGCTGCGGGAGGAGCGGCGGCGGGGCCGCATCGCGGGCGGGCGGATGGGGAAGGTGTTTGGCCAGGGCTGTGAGTGCACCAGGGGAAGGACAGGTTACACGCCGAGCCTGTTTGTGAACTTCCAGGCTGGGATAGTCCTCCTGAGGAAATGCTGCAGTCAGCACAACGCCGGGATTTATAAGTGTTTACATCAGGGAGAGGGCATGAATGTGTGATGTGGGGAATTGTAATGATCGTTTATAAAAAACCACAGTGTTTCATTTGTGCTTTCGTGGTGGGGCTCAACATACAGCTGAGGCTGGACTTTGGTGTCCAGGGCTTTAATAATCCCTGTGGGCCCTTTCCAGCTCGGGATATTCTCTGTTTCTGTGATTCTATGGTTGATAAAGTTCACTGGTTACATCATTCCCGAAGATTTATGGCTGCCTGTCAGGGAGCATCACGCTCTGGTTTGCCTCACGAGACCGACACCCTCCCCCAGGCACCATGACTGCAGGATCCACTCACCTTTAAATTTTCCCTGAGGTGTAAACTGTGAGATTAAGATCCTCCTTTGACAGTAAAAACTGCATCGAGGGAATAAATGTCATTCCCAGCCAGAGAAAAATAGATGTGCAGTTTGCTGTAAGAGAAGAGTTTCCTCCAAGGACAATATCCAGAAAACTGCACATCTTTTGCTCTGGACCGTGATGAGGCCAAGCCCTCTGTGGCACCCAAAACCGGGCCAGCCCTCACCAAACTGCTGTTTTTCCATGGAGCATCTCAGTGTATCCTGTTTGCATCCCCCAGGTCCCACCAGCTCCAGGAAAACTGAGGAACCCCTGGAACACCCCACGCAGCTACAGAGCACCCGCGTGCCACCGAGGGAAGGAGGGAGGGGCTTCTTCCCAGACTGAGAGGAAAACAGCGATTGGGAAACACCCTGCAAGGAGCCAGGACCTTGTAAAACACAGCCCGGCTCCCTCGGCTCCCGCTTGAGCAAGGCTTTCGCAAGGAGCCGAGCTGGATGCGTCAGGCTGGTGGAGGAAGTTCCTGCCTCACCGAAACAGCGCTCATTCCCGTGGGAAAGGAGCCAGGGATAATGCTGGGCTCTGATTTTCGGGAATCTCACATCCCCGCCCTGCCCAGGGCTTAGGTAAGGTGCTTAGCCAGGGCTTGGAGCAGATTCAGAGGGATTTGGGCTTTATCGTAAGGAAATCGGGAGGTGAAACCTCTCTGAGCTCATTTATGCTCTTGAGCTGGTCCCCCCCTTGTGCAGCTGTTCCAAGGAGCTGGAGCTCGTCCGGCTGCCTGTGCCAGCCCCTGACAAGGCACAGCAGCACTGCCTGCCAGGGAACCCCTTCTCCTGCCCACCTGGGCTTGTCTGCAGTCACCACAGTCTTAGGATCACCCCAAATCCTCGTCTTTCTACCAGAAAAGTGTGGAAAACATCTCTCACCTCTCTAGGCGGGCAGGAAGAATATTTCCCTTTGGCGTTGCTCTTGCTTTTCTCACCCCAAATCCTCGCCCATCATCCATGGAGCTGCTGCCCACGAGGAGCATCCCGGGAC
Organism: Picathartes gymnocephalus; assembly: GCA_013390045.1. Classification (NCBI taxonomy): domain Eukaryota; kingdom Metazoa; phylum Chordata; class Aves; order Passeriformes; family Picathartidae; genus Picathartes; species Picathartes gymnocephalus. Next base: position 190,632 of record WEKY01051243.1, read on the forward strand.
TGTGCTGTACCCACGGCCTGGGCAGCCCCAGCATGGCCCTCATTAACCACTGTGGCTAATTGAGCAACAGGCTGATGCTTTCCTAATTTGACATCATCCCCTTGGCACAAACCTGCTGCTTGTAGAGACACATGGAGCTCCAAGTGCAAAATCCAGAATCCTCACGATGTGGGACATGGCCAAGAGGCCACACCTGGGGTTAGGGACGGGGGAACAATGCCCTGAGTGGGACTGACAGAAATTCCAAGACAAACAGGACATAGAAAAGGAGAAAATCGAGGTGATGAGCCAAATAATGCACTGTAACAATCAGTGCAAGGTGATTTATCTTCCAGCACGCTGGCAGCTGGGGAGGAACAGCCTGCTTTGGGCTCAGGACCACGTCCCTCTCTCTCATCTTTATGTTCCCTCAGTTCTGTTATGGGAAATTATACTTGATGAAATTGAATAAATGCAGGAAAAAAAAAAAATGTTGCAGTTTGCCACTCACTCTGAGAAATTGCTGAACGGACTCAAGTTTCATTTTCTTGCTGCCGTTGATTTCTGCGTGTTAGGAAATCTAATGAAAAATTAATGTATTTTGCTATCCCATGGCTCAGAAAACGCTGGGAATAAACTGAATCAGGACTATAATGTTAAGAAAACAACATTAATACAAGTTGTATTTCTTCACTTTATCATTTTCACACCCTAAAATCATAACACACAGCCCAATTACTGTGCCCTTACAGTATTTCCTATTTAATTGGATAATAAAGCTCCAGTTCTAAGTAGATTGTTTGGTAAAGCTTTTTCTTTTTTGTATTTTAAATAGAAAATATCCATTATGAAAACACACACAGCAAAGGAGCCATTCTCTGAGAATTCCCTGAGCCCAAAAATATGATGCTGTGAGTTCAAAACTCTCAGCTCCTTCACCTGCTCCCCTGCCAGAACCGAGGCTTGTTGCACTTTTGTTCCTCTTGTGCCACCTTGAGGGAAAAAAATTCTTCTGCATGGGTAAAATGGAGTTTGCTGCTACCCAAAACTCCAAACACTTCGCTTTTGGGTTGGGATTTTCCTGGGCAGAACTTCTGCTGCTCCTGGTTGTACAAGTAAAGAACAGAGTTTAAAGCCATAATTTTTTTCCATCTTGCCCCATAAAGGTTGAGTAAAATCCTTAGGTTTGTCCCCAGGTGTGTAATGGGGAAGGAAGAGGGAATTTAATTTAAGTTTTGGGTTCTTTTTTCACAGTTTCATGTTGCTGAAATTCTGAGACTCAGCTGGTGGGGGCCTCAGGCTGGGTGGAACGACCCCACTATCCACAGCTCTGTCTGGGAAACTCTCTAAAGGTCTTTTTTGTTTTGGACAGCTTCTCTTGTTGTTCTTGCTATTTTGTCTGCAAGGAAAAGTAAAAAGAAGGAGAACATAATGAGTATAAATAGGACTTACCTCTGCAGACTCACCAGAAAAAGGTGTTAAAGGTGTTGTTTTTTGGTTTTGTTTTTTTTTTTTAATTTACCTTTAAAGGATCCTAAATGATGCTGTAAATCCTTTTGCCATAGAGAGAAAATCAGTGCTCATCCAACCCCACCTCCAGAGCGAAATCCAGCCTGTGCAGCCAGTGTGAGGTAGGAGAAGAAAATAACCCCTTGTATGAATCAATCCCTGCTGTGTCACAAGCCAAGAGAAATCTCCAGCCTCCAAAAACTCTTTTATGGCTTGTCCAAACCTCAAAGGCTTCTTCACTGCTCATTAAACCACGGAGAACTTCCTGAAGGTGACCAAGACACTCCTGCACCGCAGAGTTTCACCCAGCTCTGGACCAGGCACGTCAGGAACAGAGCAATTATTTTATATTTTTCTGGTTGTTCTGGTAGTAGGAATAGGCTTCTTGAAGGTCTGTTTTGTTAGTCCTTCTGTTGATCCAGCTGTTGTTTTCTGGGATGCACTGACAGCACTTCAATGTCACCTCCAGACGCTGCCTTGGGTCACACAGTGCTTTTCCACAAAGATCACTGCAAACCACAGTAGCAGAAACTGTATTTGCTTGCACTGGCGTGGAAATGAGCTGAAATTAAACCATAATTTTGTGGTCTTCACCAAACAAATCATTCCCTTGAAAGCCAAGGTTCTTGGTTCCTGTCACACTTCCCAGCAGGACACAGGAGTGAAACCTCCCCATCAAAAAACAGGGAGGTCCCAGTGATCCCAAGGATCCCAAGGACCATGAGAGGCCCAAGTGATCCCAAGGACAACTTCACTGGCACAGTGAGGAGCTGCCCTGACAGCTGGTGCTGGCTGGGCTCATCTCAAACCCCCCAAACCTTTCCAAAGAGCCAGCTCCTGCTGCTGTCCCTCCAGGCAGTTCCTCCCCCTGTTCTGGGCTCGGGGCAGAAGGGAGGCAGTGCAGGAGCACTCCTGCCCAGCAGGTAGAGCAGGGCTGGGGGGGTGGAACACGTGGGATGGTGGAGCCTGGGAATGGCCCAAGCCCTCTGCTCTGTCCTGCAGCGGGCACAGCCCAGCTCTGCCCTTTGCCTGGGTTGGTTTCTCCACCCTCTGAGCCCTCCTGCAAAGCTGCCTGAGCAGCTGCTGCTGCAGCCCAAAGCCCCTGAGCTGGCAGCACCAGCACTGAACCACTGCCTGGGCGTAATGATGCCTTGGATTTTAACTTTCATATTTTTCAAATCCTGTAGTACTTAGTGTTTAACTCTGCAGTGCCTTGTAGCCTGTGAGCTGCTGTTCTCTCATGTTAAGATGGACATAACAAAGCTTCTCCAAGGACACCCAGACTGTCCTGAGCCCAAAATGTGCAACCCAACACCTTGAGAAGGGGGCTGAGCTGGGGAAATGCCATCATGAGCTAAAGTTTGAATTGGGGAGTTGATGCTGAGATGCAAATGGCCCAAAGCTCTAAAGGGGTGAAGAACTCGTGACTCGGGGTCCATCCTGGGCTCCATGGTGAGAGCAGCCTCTGGCTCCCCAGGCTGTGCCTTTGGATGCCTTTCCAATAAATATCCACCTTTATTCCCTGTCTGGGCTCTGTTTCTAGGGAGCCACTCCAGGCATGACAACAAAGGGTCACTTTCTCCTGGGGCAGCATCCCCAGCCTCCCCAGGGCTGCCCCCCAGCTCCTCTGTGGGCAGTGCAAATGCAGGAGCCAACAACTCAGGGTCTGACCCACAAAAGTGGCCCCTCAGGAAGGGGACAGGAGTGGTGGATGTGTTTTGGGGTCTGTCACCTCCCTTCCAGCAGACAAAATGACTTTTGTCTCCCTACGCTTGCGTTATGTCCTCCCAACAACTAAAATTTAGAATACTTGTCCTTTTTGCTTTTTTTCCCTAATGCAAAGCTGGAAGTACACCAAGAAGTCACAACTGAAACTCGGCAGGGTTGAAAAACCGACTGGTCACTTTTTATTGAGCACCAAAGCAGAACCTGAATGTGTCTGAGCACCGGGGGCACAAACCAGGGAGGGGCTGCACAGCCCCTGGGGGATGCGGGGGGCCGTGGGCATTGCCAGCACTCGGGGACGCACGGGGAGGTTATGGTAGCACCAAACTGGCTGCAAAGTGCTCATGGAAACGTGAAAAACAACCTGCACCAGTCACCTCCCACTGTGCTGCACCGGGCTGCTGGTAAAGCATCTGTCCTAGGAGAGAAGCTCAGCTGCTCTGGGTCTGAATTTCACATTTCAGTGCTCAGTGTTTCGCTGTTGAAGAACACAGCACTTTGACGAGTCCCTTCTGTGGTTTTTGTTTCTTAGTCTGACAATCGGTAACTTGAATCAACTTGGAAATACCCCCTGAGGATTGTAGCACCACGAGGAAGGGTGATGGTTTTGATAACACCCAGTAAACAGAAATTCATCATCAAATTATTAATTTGTCAGTTTTCTTTTTTAAAAAAAAAAAAAAATTCCTTTTGCAAGCAGAAAATACCTGTACTGTCTCACCCAGGTGGTCAGGTATGTGCTTCTGCAGCTACAGAAAAACCAGACACTGAAGTGAATGTGTCCTCTCAAATTAAACATATTTTGAGCTGCTTTGAGAGATTAGGTTGAGATTTGAAGTTTTAATCTTTCCAATTGGTGAATGCTCAACACCAGTTTTTCAACAAGCTCCTCACAAGGTTTTAGGAATTTTTTTACTTTAAAATAGCACAGTTTGGCATTTACTCTTCAGGGCTGAGCAGCGATCACTGGAGGGCTTGGCTTATTTAATCAGAATTTGATTTTTTTCTGCAGAAAGTAATGCTGAACAAAATCAATCCATTTCACTGAGCAGCACCAAGGAGGAAGGCTGCAGTAGGATGAGTGGCAAGTTTCTGGTCTAAACAGAGATTGGAACTATAAAATATGGATTTGAGCCAGGATAACCTAGTCTAGTGGAAGGTGATGAGCTTTAAACTCCCATCCAACCCAAACCACTCCACAATTTCCCTGGTTCTGTGGCTCCTGTGTCTGAGCAGGAATTAGGATTTCATTGCAGGAAGCTGTATAGGATAAAATTCCAGAAAGATCTCTGTCCAAACGTGGTGGTGTATTTTATATCTTGCACTTTGAAAACAAAAGGCACAAAAACGTGAGTTCAACAAATGAAGATATTTAGGAAAATGTGGAGCCCTTCAGCTGTTCCTTTGCTCTGTAAAGCACCCAGACCTGTGTTTAGAAGAGGAAACAGAAGAGCAGTTTGGCACCTTCCATCTCTCCAGCTGCAAGTGTCATGTGCAAAGTATCAAGAGTTTTATAGGTGCCCTGGATTTGGCTTAAACCATTCAGTGAGCAGAAAAAAGAAAAAATCCTCTATTTTGTGGGTGGAAGCAGGCACTTGCATTTGTGACGTGGGTATTTATATGCAGTGCTACTACTGTGCAAATTAAAATGCTAATTTCATCCATGCAGATGGGGACGTGGACTGAACCACGGAGCAAACGTGGCTTTTCTGCCAAACAATTCCGGCTGATTTGTCACAATAAATGTAACTCTCCCTTCAGGAAAGGAAAACCTTAATAGAAATGTGTTTTCCATTGTATAATGCTAAACAGCTAAAAGAAGTTGTGAGGCCCAAATACAAATAACCAGACCTTAAGGATTTATGGAAGTCAACACAAAGGTGCAGAACTCCTGAGGAGCTGTGGCCCATCTGCCAGACAATCCTTTTCACCACACAAATTCATCCTGGGTTTGCTTTTCTAACATATTTAACAAATTATCCAGACTTCGGGCCTCTTGCTGAGGTTTTACAGGTACAAAACCACAGATTTTGTGAGTCTTAAGTGTGCTGACTAAAAACAGCCCATTACAAAGCCTGGCATGCATTTGTGTGTCTGCTTGGATATTGTAGGAAAGAATCTGTTCCATTATTAACCCTCAATCTGCAGCTCACCAGACTGACAAAAGTAACCTAAAAACATTTATAAAGCTGTTTTTGCTCCTAGCTTAAACTTCCTTAAATTCTTAAGACTTCAGGTTTAGCCTTTTAGAGTGGGTGTGAAGCCTGGTAAAACCTGGATATAAATAGGAAAAGAAGAAACTTGCAGGTTTCTTTGAATTTCAAGCTGATGAAAAGGCTTCCTTAAAGGAGTTGTTCAAGACAGGCAGACACTGGATTTGATCCAGAGAACCTCTTTAGTCTCACCTCTTTTAAAGAAACATAAATATGTTATTTAGGTAGAATTCTGACATCCCTGGGTTGTGTTCACAGGCCTGAAATCTGAATTGGTCACACAAACAAGCACATAAAGGGCAGGCTCTGTGTCAGCAGCCTGATCATGGCACTGTGGCTCACGGGGATCCCTTGCAGGTGTTTGCATTTCACTTAGAGAAGGGCAGCTGATAACCAGTGTGGTTTCCTTCAGGGGATCACATTTCTCCCCCTCCTGATGGGGTTAAAATCTGGACTCATCCTGTTCCTTGGATAATGGAATTTTTTTGGCAGTGACGGGCAGGGATCAGGGGGATGCTGGAGATGTGCTTGTGGAGATCTGGGAGCAGAAAGCTGCTGGGTAAAGCATTCCTTGACAGAGTGGTCCAGCTGGGTAAAAACCAAACAACAAAAGGAAAAAAAAATGAGGACTTAAAATATTTATCCTTCCTGGGATGTTTGCACAGAACTTTTCCTTAAGTAGCTGAGTAATCTTAACAGCCAGCCTGACGTAGGTACAGAAAGACACTGAACTGCTTTGTTTTCATAACTCCCAGCTAAGCCCAAGTTAATTTTAAAGCGAAACTGAAAGTGTTGAGAAAACCATCTTGGGACAGAATTTTTGGTATAATAAATATTTTCATTCTTGCCTAATGCAAGGCTGATGAAATGGAAGAAGCTTTTGCCTTTGTCTTGGCTCTGGCCAGACAAATGTGCCTTTGCTCACACCAGTGGGTCCCACTGCTCAGCACAACTGTTCACACACGTAAAATTGTCTCACAAAACCCCCCATGTGCTGAAGTATTTGCAAGACTGACTCTTTTTGCAGTCAGTCCAGAATAAACAGCTTTTTCATTTGTCTGACTGGACCAGTTACCCCTGCGTTAGAGGGAGCCCCTAAACACAAAGTTTAAGGGCGCACCAGTTACTTTTTCGTCCTAAAAAATCACTCCATCCTCTAAATACCCACAAGGCAAAGTTTCTTCAAAGAAATCAGGTGTGTCTGGTGGAATGAGAGTGTTTCATGCACCTGTACAGGGTTTTAAGGTGCTGTCCTTACTCCAGGATTTTGCCGAGAGGAAATACCACCCTCAGACAATCGTTTCTCTGAATAATTGCATTCTAAGCACCAGCTATTTCCACCCAGCTGTCCCTTTATGCACAGGGCACTTACCCAGGCACGCCTTCAATTAGCCCAAATGCTTCTGCTGGTTTTTCACATAGCCGACCACATTGTTGGAATTGCTTCCTGTAAAACAAATATCAGCAAAGTCAGGTTTTAGGTCAGGCTGGGGCAAATGGTTTATTGGTCTCATTATTTAACAGATCTCTTGGAGAGCTGGGATAGCCCACACTGGAAGAGAGGAAAGGAAATCCTTTCATATTTTATCAGCCAAACTGGCCAAATTTGGCTGTCTGTAAATCTTATCATATCAGAGATGGTCTCTACTTATACCTGAATGTCATTTCCAATCTGATCCAGATCGAGGAGGGAGAAACCAGGAGCTCTGAAGCTCTGAGGAAAGATCTGGGAGATGCTCCTGCTTTCTTTGAGACCCAGATTTGTGAGAGGGACCTGACACCTCTCAGGGGGCACCGAGGGACTGATTCCCTGGGCTCCAGCATCCCTGATCTCTTACCAGAGCACAAGACCCTGCTTTTGACAGAGCTCTGTGCTCAGCTGCAATAGTCCTGGGCCAAGAGCAGAGCTCCAAAAATATGCTTAAAAATAACAAAAGATTCTTGGACTGGGTGGTTCCCCTGGCAGAAAGCTGCACCATTTAACTCATTCTCTCACAGCTGAAAATTCTGATTCTTGAGTCCACAGTCAGGACGTTGTAGATCTTAAAATAAAATCTTCTGACCAAGGCATAGAGAGTTGGGGCTAAAGATTCTCTCTTTTTTTTATGTACAGACCTTCATTTCATAAGGAGCAAATTCCCAGTAAGCATTGCAAGAATGATAAAGCTTAATAATAACAACAAACACTTCATGCCAGCAGCTTACCAAAATATTCCTTGTAATATTTATGCCTCAGGTTGTGTCCATCTGGAAGAGAAGGTACATGGTGAGAACATACCCAGCCAGACTTCATTTTTTGTGTTAAACTCTGACCTTCTGTGTACAGCACAGAGAAATTAGAAATATGGAAATAATAACCTCACAATGAGGAAAATAGAAGTCCTCTGTAGCTGAGGTAATTTGGGTTGCTATAAACTTCTGGTAAACTCTTGAGATTACTGAGCTCTGTGGACACAACTCGCCATAAGAGTGGGAATTGCCACCAGCATTTTATAATCTTTTCAGTAGCTGCAACTCAAGGAATCAGAGGCTTTCCCAAATGAAATAAAATTTGGGTAACATTTCAGACCATCTATTAGTATTTTACATAATTCAAGTTCCAGCTAGGTTGTTGTGTTTGCCATTTAAATAATTATTTCAGCTCTTAGAAATACTTCATGTCTAAGACCCCCCCAGCTCTACATTACATTGGTTACTATGGGCGTTATTAAATAAAAAGTTATAAAAGAGAAGATCCAAAAGCCCTAGAAAAACTCTTAATCTGTTATGGAAGCAGCTCAGAGACCTGGTTTGATGCTTCTCCTGGTTTTTACAGTGACCAAATGGCAAAACTGATGTCACACATCTCTACACTGAGGTGATTTGTAGCCCAGTGCCAGCGTACATATCCTGCCATTCAATGAATATCTAAACATGTCATGAGCTTTCCTGGAAAATATTTTGGCATGTATCAAATCCTTTTTTGGGCAAACGTGTCAGCAGAATAAAGGCAACAAAGTTTTGGATACAGAAAGCAACGTCAGAAGACAAAACTGAAATTTAAAACTCAGGTTTCTCATTGAAGTGTGCAGTAACATATAAGTATTTCTAATTTTTGTGCTGCACAGTAACACCACGCACAGACACAACAGCAGAGGACATTGGCACAGAGTGTCCTGGTCCCTTCCTTTCTGGTTCTGCCCTCAAACACCAGCAGGGACAAAGACAGGGAGGGGGTTCCAGCCACTGACCTGGGTTTCCCCGGAGCTTGATGCACTGGCCCCGGTTGGGGATGCCCTCGGCCGTGTTGCCCGGGTTGATGATGTGGCACTCGTAGCCCGTGGGGCAGTGCAGGGGCTCATCCCCATCCTCTGTGGTGCTGCAGGCCTCGGCTGCAAGAGAAGCCTGCAGGTCACCAACCACGGCTGTGACACCCCCGGGGACCCAAACACGGCCCCAGCTCCCGGGCAGGAGCTCAGACTCCTCCCCATGCCTGGGGCTGGCACAGAGCACCCTGTGGGGCAGGGCATCCCATTCACAGCTGGCACCCTGTGTCCTGGCACAGCTCAGCCCCTTGCCCTGCCCCAAACCCTCCCCACAGCCTGCTCTGCAGGGTCTGTGTGAGCCTCGGCCTGGAGACAGAATCCCAGAATCTCTGGGTTGGAAGAGAGCTCCAAGATCATCGAGTCCAACCCAGCCCTGACACCTCAACTCAACCCTGGCCCTGAGTGCCACATCCAGCCTTGTCTCAAACACACCCAGAGATGGTGAATCCACCCCCTCCCCAGGCAGAGCATTCCAATACTTTATCACCCTTTCTGGAAAATTCTTTTCCCTGATATCCAGCCTGTATTTCCCTTGGCTCAGCTCAAGGCTGTGTCCTCTCGCTCTGTCAGCTGCTGCCTGGAGAAAGAGACCAAGCCCCACCTGAGCACAGGCACCTTTCAGGGAGTTCAGAGAGTGACGAGGGCACCTCTGAGTCTCCTTTTCTCCAGGCTGAACATCCCCAGCTCCCTCAGCCATTCCTCACAGGGCTTCTGCTCCCAGCCCCTCCCCAGCCTTGCTGCCTCCTCTGGACGCGCTCCAGCTCCTCAAGGTCCTTCCTGAACTGAGGGGCCCAGACCTGGGCACAGCACTCGAGGTCCCTGCTCCTCTCTGGGTGGGCAGCTGGGGAAGGGGAGCGGGAAGCTGGCAGGGTGCTGCTCTGTCCTCTGCCCCACACCCTGGGACCTGCTGCTGAACCCAAACCTCAGCTGTCACTCACTGTGGGGTCGGGCAAAGCCACCCCTGTCCCAAACAGAGCTTTCATCACTTTGACCCGGGACAGGCAGCAAGTGCAGCTCAGAATGGGGAGGTAGAGCAGGACTTGGGCAGTGTCTGTGGCCATTAAATGTACAGACTTCACAGGGCCACTCCACCCTCTCATTTTTAATCTCAAGGATCTCTGCTGTAATTCTCATGCCATGACTGATGGTTCTTACTTCCCTAATTACTCCCTCAAGATGAGAGGAAGGTGTTCAGATAAGAACAAATAATATAAGCATGACAAGGATGGATGAGGAGGAACCTATTTTATCTTATTTCTAGCTGTGCAACTCCAATGAGCTGGAGGCAGAATTTTCTCTTCAAGAACTCGGAGTTTCCATAATAGATGAGAATCAAGGCTCAGCGAGTCTACAATCATCTGTGTAAGACCAAAGAGGGAATTTACTGGCACTACCTGCATCTGACTAAAGCTGATCAAAAGCTGGGTTAACATTTCCATGAAAACCCTAAAAATTTCAGGTGTCCATACATCTGGAAATGTCTCATAAAAGAAAACTTCTCTTTCCACCTCTCCACTCCCTCCTTATGTCAATTTTAGGTATTGGAAAAAAATAATTTAAAACCCTTTCCTTATAGAATTAACCTGAGAAGCTCAATCTCATTATCAGTCTCCAGACAGGTGCCCCGGGTTCACATCAGCTTGGCACAGCTCTGCAGCAGTTTGCCAGGGCTCCTCCTGTCCAAAGCACCTTCAGATCCAAGAGCCACAGCCCCAGCCCCAGGCACCTGGGTGATGAGGCCACTCTGGATTAAATGATCTCCCATCCCACCCACAGTCTATCAGGAAGCTGGCAGAAAATTATGTGCATGATGACAAAGCATTTTTTCTAAAAGGGAGATATATCTCTACTATTTGAAGAACAGGTACAAGTCCAGTTCCCTGCAGCATTCCTAGTGCTCTGCTAGATAATCCATATCCATAAAAAGTCATTTATTTACTGCAGAATACCAGAAAGCATCCCCCAGCACCACACAGAGTTATTCCTGTGGGAATTCCAGACAAACACCAGCAGCCCCAGCAGCTCAACATCCCAGGCAAGCCCTGTGTACGAGGGATTTATTCTCCAGGGCCTTTGTGTGATTATGGACATTGCAGAGAAGACAGAGAAATGTCCTGTACCTTGTAAGACTTCCTCTGGGCCATCCAAAAGCCACCCATTGCCTCCCAGCCAGCGGGGTTTGGGCTGGACCAGCCAGTCCAAGACTGCAGAAGACAAAAACAAGAGACCATGGTGTCAAGATGCAGCAGCCACAGGGCACAGAGTTCTGGAAAAGTCATGGATTTCCTCTAAGGGCCTGTGAGGAGGCTGCCTGATGGATGGATCTGATTTTGACTTTTATTCATGCTCTTGCTGTCCCAGGGGCAAGGGAGACATGGATGTTATCCAGGGCCACAAGAACATGGTGTCCCAGGAAGCTGCTGCTTCCCATTCTCATTCCCATGGAATGAGGAGGTGGCTGCCAGGGAATGAGGAGGTGGCTGCCTCACTTCTGTCAGCACTAATTCAGATTGGGATTGCTTCTTTTCCTGAATATAGAAACACAGGCTCACAGAATGGTTTGGGCTGGAAAAGACCTTAAAGCTCATCTTGTTCCAAGCCCCTGCCGTGGGCAGGGACACCTTCCACTATCCCAGGTGGCTCCAAGCCCTGTCCAACCTGTCCTTGAACACTTCCAGGGATGGGGCGTGGAAAATGCCATCCCAGGGAAAGAACTGGCATTGAGTAACTTGTACCATTTGACCCAGTGGAAATTTTGGAACACCAATTTGCCTTGGACCAATCCCCCAGAAACCAGAGGTGTGGAATTGAACTCCACCCCCAGCTCGCACTCAAACACAGAATCACAGAATCACTGGGTTGGAAGAAACCTTTAAGACCATCGAGTCCACCCCATGCCCCAACACCTCAACTAAACCACGGCACTGAGTACCACATCCAACCTTTGATTAACCACATCCAGAGATGGTGAATCCACCACCTTCCTGGGCAGACAATCCCAGTACTTTATCCCTCTTTCCATAAAAAGCTTTTTTCCTAACATCCAACCTCTATTTCCCATGGCACAGCTTAACCGCTCACCGCGGACGCGGCTCCCGCGGCGATGACCACCACCACCACCACCCCCAGCTCTGCCAGCTGCCCTCCTCTCTGCCAGCTTGCCCGGGGGTCCCTCTACCTGGCGGGGGCTGCACGGACTCGAGGCAGGCGTAGATGCAGCCGTTGTAGCAGCAGCGTTTGTGGCGCTGGCACTCGGAGTCGGAGCGGCAGCTGGGCACCTCGCAGGCCCGCTCCGGGAGGCTCTGCGGCGGTGGCGGGCACCGGTCGTTCTTCTGCTGCTGGGAGCTGTGAGAATGGAGAGGGTACTCATAATCCTTTGCAAAGAGAAGAAAAGGAGGTCAGGTTTGGGGTGAGGCGAGTACTGAGCATCCCGCCAGATGAAGCGGGGGAAGGGGTTTTAAAGGGGTTTTCGAGTATTTGTCGGGGGGGGGAATTAAATGCCCAGCTCCCCCAGCACTGTATGATCCCCTTAGTGGGGTGCTTTGGAAACACCAAACTGTCACTAAAATATTGTGTGGGATTAATTTTATAATTGAGATTATTGCAGCGAAAATTAGGAGATTGAAAATAATCCTTCTGAGTCTTTTATACTTGTCTGGGAAATAGAAAGACTCCAGGCACCCTCATAATGAGGACACCAAAACACTTAGACAGGGAAGCAGTGGAAATGGTGGCACTGTGTTGTTTTGGGACATGGAACAAATGTCCCCCAGCACTGTATGATCCCCTTAGTGGGGCGCTTTGGAAACACCAAATGATCACTGAATTATTGTGTGGAACTTGTTTTATAATTGAGATTATTGCAGTGAAAATTAGGAGATTGAAATAATTGTTTTAAGTCTTTTATACTTGTCTGGGAAATAGAAAGACTCCAGGCACCCTCATAATGAGGACACCAAAACACTTAGACAGGGAAGCAGTGGAAATGGTGGCACTGTGTTGTTTTGGGACATGGAACAAATGTCCCTGGTAGCACCTCTCTCCTCAGTGGGCTCCTGTCACCTCCATCACCGTGTCTGGATCAGAATTTATAGGGGAGCCTTTCAAGCTTACCACTGTGGAGATCTGGGTTGTTAAATTAGAGACCATTTGTGAATCACGGGACATTCTGGGTGAGATCTGTGAGAGGGATCAGCTTCATCCCAAAGAAAACAAGGCTGTGTTTGACTGCAGCGGAAAGGAGCTGAGCTGCTCTCTGCACACTGAGAGGACAAGGGAAGTGTAAAGTGGATTAACAGGCACAGGATTTTAGCAGGAATATTTATGACGTACCATTCAGATATTTTTCACACTGGTGGTGTTTTAGCAAGAAGCCAAATCCCTCCAGCAGAGAGGTGAATCACCTCAGCCCACTCCTTTCTCAACCTGTGCCTCAACCACTCACTCTGGCCTCCAGCTCAGCTCCCCAGGGCAGCAGAAAGTGCTCAGGGCACTCAGGTCTCAGATTGATTAACAACCATTTATAAGCTCTAATAAAATCAAAAGATGGATTCTGGACTTGCACTTTTAAAAGAGATCAGCATCAAGCCAGGGGTGTGAAGTGAGTGCTGCCATAGCCTCAGGAGCAGGCTGGTAAGAGTCAAAAATACATATAAATGTGTATAAACACACACTTGGCCCAATCACTGGTGTGTTACAAAATCAGTGATGAGAAACTGGGGCTCTTATTCCAAGAAAAAACCTGGTGCAACTGTCCCACAGGAGTTTCTAGGAAATTTCACCACCAGACTATGGAGAAATTTGAGGTGAGATTAACATCCCTGTCTATCTACATCCTGCTCCATCCTTATTGCTGAAACTCTCAATGGCTCCTTTGCAGCATCTGTGCCTTTGACAGCAGCCTGTTCCCACATGGATTCTCCCAAAAACTGGCCCAGGAGAGGCCATTGCACAGAGATGGAATGTCAGAGAGACAGAGAATTCTTGGTATTTTCACTAATGACAGTCTCCTGCCCTGTTCCCAAGAGCAAGAAAAAATTTCTGGTTTTTCCTTTAAAACCCTTCCATGACATTGTTTTCCCATGGACTGATAGGCTGTTTAAACCACTAAAAATGTTTGGAAACACCTGATTTTGATGATGTTTTCCATGCTGAAGGTGCAAGTTCTCGTATTAGTCCATCCCTCAAAAGCTGCAAACACTCCACATTTGAAACATGTTTTAAAATTAAAGACATTGAAAATACACTTTTTTTTTTCGGGGCCGGGGTGGGGGTGTTGTTGGATTTTAAATAGAGAAAATTTTTAGACCTGGTATAATTTTGGGATATAAGGCAGCACTGAACAATAAATCTATGCAGTTCCAAATATTGAACAGGTCTCCTTGTTGGAGGGAGTGTTCATCCTGGAAGGTCACAATTTACTATTCTTTTTGAAAGGTCATCTGCAGACGGAAATGGAACCAAAATAATACTGGTGAATAATGGATATATGAAAAACCTGCCAAACAATTACTGCAGTTTCTTCACAGATGATTCAGAAACCAAGAAGCCAAAATTGCAATGAACAGCTGGCTCCATGAATGAAATTTCCGTTGGGGAACAATATAACTGTTGTAGCCAAATAACTTTGTACCTCATGACCTCCCTGCCCATTTTCTCTGGTCACCTATTGCTCACAACTGATTTCTTTCAAAAACAGAATATTTGGCTTATTTGGTCTAATAAAACCATTGCCCCTTGTTTATGTGTGCATAAAACAGGATTCCCTCACTCCCCAAAACAACCTGGTTAAGGATGTCTCCAGGTTTGGGTTACAAGTGTTTTAAAAAGGTCTCCCAGGATTCACAGTTTGGCTCTGATTTATTATTTTTACAGATTGTGACAACAGTCAAAATTTCCTTAAGAACATTTTTCAGTGCAGTGCTGTTTCACAGGGAGATTTATTAAATCATTTAATGATAATATCTGCCTTAGAGGTAGCCAGAAACAAAGTAAGGGTAAAAAGTCAGAGTTCAGCTGAGGAACACTGGAAGTCAATAAGGATGAGGAAAAACCTGAATGGAATCACCCAGTCTCAGCCATAATTTCAATAGCAATTGAGGCATGCAGTCTGCCTCCCAAAAACCCCAGATCTGTTCTGTTATTTGTGCCTGGAACTGGTCCCTGAGCTTGTGTCAAAGCAGAGTTCTCTGCTAATTCATTTTCTGCATGGAGCCTCTTAAGATGACACACAAGGTTTATCTCAGCCTCCCACCACCAGCTCTGATCCTGGCAGGTATTCCCAAACTCTGACCATAAACCACCTTTCCTCTGACAAAATACACAGGGAGAATTTAGAATCCTCCAGTATTTCCATCAAAGACCTGGAAAATCACACATCAGTGCTGATCAAAGTGGCAAACATCAGACTGAAGGCGGGTTAAACAACCTGAAAGACAAGACCAAAGCAATGGCAATAATATTCTCCTGTTGTTGGCTTGGGATTTGTCACTTCAGTTTTGCTGTTTGCAGCTGGAAGAACGCTGCAGAATTGGGATGGGCTCCAAGAAGATTCACTTTAAATAATGATTTAAAGGCTGGAAAGCAGGAATACAGCAAGAGGTTTGTGTGTGTGTGCAGGTTCCAAAGGGGAGGCTGAGGCTGCTCTGCTCACAGGTTACTCTCAGGATCTGGGGGCCAGAAATCTCCTGGGGCACAAAGTGGGTACCCCAGGGCTGATTTATGGCAGCTGGCTGGAGGGTAAATAAATTGTTGGAAGAGCCTTACAGCAGCTGTGAGGAATTCTTCATTTCTGGAAAACTTTACAAGAAGGCTGGGATTTTTCTAAACCACTTGCTGCAGTTGACAGTGGGATGAAATCCAGGCTGGCCCAGTTTTTCCTGATAGACATGATGGGTGTTTTTATGGTGAACTGAAGCCCAGTCCCAGGTAGCTCCCTCCCTCTGCCCTTTGGGAACAGTCCCTGGAGTGTGGGGGCTGCAGGACACCAGCTACAAATCACTGAACTTGACAAGTGTCCCTCTGGCTGAAAAATACATGATTTGTTCAAGCTGGAAGCCCAGCTCCTGCATCCCACTGTGACTGCCAGGTTTTCCTCCTCACTGCAATCCCTCTTTCTCCCTTCTCCATTCCCACTTGACCCCTCCTTGCCCACAAACACCCTTCCTCAGGGTGAATGCAAATCTCCCAAGCCAGCTCCTCATCCTCAAACCTGCCTGCCATTCTGCATCCAGAATTTTTCTGGATACATTCCTCCTGCTGCAGCCTCAGATTTGCAGGACTCAGACCACACAAAGCTCCCTCCCCCGTGTCCTTTGGGGGTCCCACAGGGACATCAGTGGCCCCTGTCCCGTATGGCTGCACGTTGCCACAAGCACCTCCATCTGTCACCCTCCCTCCAAGTGACTCCCAAATCAGCTGCTCTGCCCCCAGATTCTGATTTTCCAACTGCAGGGAACACACAGCATTTGGTAGGAAGGAAAACATCCCTCTGAGAAGCCAGAGGGGCTGCCAACACACACTCCTGGTGCAGAGGAGGATGGAGAGCAGACGCTTTCCCCCCGACAAGGCTTTGAGGAGGAGAAAGAAAAGCATTTTCTGTTTTCCCCGGATCCATGTTTCTGTCAATATGAGCAATTGTAGCTGAGCTTGCCAGATCAGTAGCACCTGGATTCAGGGCTGCCAGGAAAAACAGCCCTTTGAAGAAGTGCAGGTTGAAAGAAGAGGATATATCCTCAGGGACAGGGCTTGTTATCTGAAGATCAACATGTAAATTCCTGTTCTGCTCCTGTCCTATCTCTCTGGGTCATTCACCTCTTGGCTCCTATTAAATTTGATCTTCACTTTGAAATATGGCAGAAGAACATCCACATAAATGCACTTTCCAGGGAGTGATTTTGCAGGAAATGCAGCTCTTTATATCACCATTTTCCAATTAAATTGCAAACCATAGGATACCCTATCCCAAGAGAGGCTATAATGAAGAAAATTTCTTACAAACTCCTGAGGTGCTTTTCAAATATCAACACAATGTTTTCTGCAAAACTTCAAGGAGACAAGACAGAATTTCAGTTCACTCACCGGGGGCAAGTGATGCGTGTCACAATTCTGAGTCAGCAATTGCACAAACCAAATGCTGCCATGCACAAACACCACTCTAAAAGTCATGGGCATAAAAACATAATTTTTGAATTAAAAGCTGCAGAAAACAGATGAAGGAATCCTCATGGGACACCAAGGTGCTGTTTATGCACGTGCAGAGGCTGGGAGATGCAACCAGACCTGAGCATAAGAAATTAGAGTGGTGGGGGCTTACACCCAAGCAATCCCAGGGCAGAACCCTTGGGTCAGTGCTGGGTTTTAAGGGGACTTTGGTGGATCAAGTGAAAATTTCAAATTTATAACTTCCTTTTTAAACAGCAGGTCCTAAAATTCAAGCTATCAAATAATTTCCCTTTTTTTCTCTCATTCCCATTTCCTCCATGGCCATCTCTAACAGTTGTTTGGCCCAGACACACCGGGAGAAGACTCAGCACCATCCCCTCCACTCCCAGTAAGTTGTTGCCGTCCCAGTTCCAGTTCCAGCACTCCAGCCCCAGCGGGTTTGGAAGAGGTGGCTGTGCTCGGTGCCCTGTGAAGGCTGAGGCTGCCAAGAGCAGGCAGGCACAGATGGTGCCACGGAGAGCGTGCCAGGGCGTGGGCAGCAGCTCTGCTCCCAGAGAACGTGCCAGGCACGGGAATGCATTTCTGGGATCACCACCCTTTAAGGTGATGGGCAGCACTGTGGGTGTGAGGTCTCCGTGCTCCAGGGATTGACAAACCCGTGGGCAATGCCACCATCCCTCCCTCCAGCACACGTTGTCTCTGCAGATGGACACATTTACCCGAATTCACCCCAAAAGGCAGCGCACGAGCTGGGCAGAGAGCCCTCCCTGCTCCGAGCGATAAATCCCATTATCTTCCTCCCACTAAACCTGTCCCCGGACCCCCAGAGCTTGCATCCCCCTTCTCCCTGGTCACTTTGCCCTGGCTGCCCTGGGGAGTTTCCAGGGAAAGTGCTGTCCCAAAACCCTCTCCCCGCTCCGAGCGCGCTGCCCAAGCTTCCCCCGGCAGCAGCTAGGTGGCAAAAGTTCTGCACAGCCTGGGAAAACTTAATGAATCCCTGTTATACAGAGAGAGCCCGCCGATCCAAACACTCCTTATCCCAAAACCCGTAAGGAAAACTCCCCTTTCCGCGGCGAGCATCCCCAAAATCCCCCCCTCCCCTTACTCACATCGTATTTCTCCGTCACTTTGAGCAGAGCGCGTTTCCAGAGAGTCCTGGCACAGCGCGGCTCCGGCAGCAGGACCAGGACACACAGGGCAGCAGCGAAGAGCTTTTTACAGAAACGCATCTCTGGCAGCAGCCTGGGACTCATTTTTCCAGGGGAGAGATGGAATAAGGAGCCCGGCTTTGGGGATCAGGGGGGTTCCGAGTCCTGGCAAGGAGGGAGGGAGGCGAGGAGGGAGGGAGAGCGAGGGCTGAGCGCTCGGAGAGCCGCTTTTCCCTGTGCAGCTTCTGGGAAGGGAAAAGGGGAAGGGAAAAAAAAAAAAAAAAAAAAAAAAAAAAAAAAAAAAAAAAAAAAAAAAAAAAAANAAAAAAAAAATAATAAAAGGAGCCCACAGGCAGAAGCCGGGAGCTGCTGTTGAACTTCTCTAAGTTAGATCAGGTTCTCGGCTCACATGTTCGCACAAAGCTCACGCTCTCCTCGAGTGATGGACGGGAAGATTACTCGGAAAGATTATTTTTAGACCTTTGTTCCCAACATCTGGCATCCTCCGAGAGCCCCATTCAAAGCCGAAGCGTGGGATCAGATGACAGCTGCCGCAGGGGGAAATAAAGGTCTTGGAGGGGTGGGCTGGGCAGATTTTTGCAAGCAGTTCACCCAAACTTCCCAGGAGCCTGGGCTGTCCCTTTGTGTGTTTCCCACCGTGCCCCCAGCCGGGGCTCTGCCTCGCGTTGTGACAAAGTGACAACTTCATCTGCAGCTCACTTGAAGGAAATGACTTCACGACGTGATAAACATTCGGGGGCTTTCATTAAACCAAAGTGACGCTGGTTTTCTGAAAATGATTTTGAAGGAGGGGGAAGACGTGGCCGCTAGAAAAAATAAATTGGGGCGTGGAATGGGGAAGGAAGGTGGTTTGGAAATTGCATGAGCACAGAGAAAGCAAGGAAGGCCACATGAGTCAGGCTGTGCCTGACAAAGGGAGGGACGGAAGGAGAGGAAGCGGGGTCTGGACATCTCCGTGGACATGCAGTGCCTGAAGGAGGGGAATGGGCTCGAGAAGTCAGGCTGAAAGCAGCCCAGCATCCTGCCTGGGCTGGAGACAGAGGCAGGTGCTGAGGGAGAACTATAAAAACAAGGCAGCTGTTACGTACATTTGTGTAAATATGTTATATCTGCATGTATGTAACTCTCCAGACATCAGGAGGGCTGCTCAGGGCTTGCTGAGCCAAATCTCGGGGCTGTTTATTTTATAATTCCCCTGAATTTCTCCTCCAGCAGCTTGTCCAGCCTCCACCTGAAGGAAGGGAGAAACAGAACCACAAAACTTGTCGAGATACAGACACTAAAGCCTGTTTGCCTTCACTTTACCCTGACTGCAGCTCTGCTGAGCAGGGAGGAGCTTTGCTGGATGCACTGGATTTATTTTATATCTGCTCTGAAATGGGTCTGCAGAGGAATGTTATACCCTGTGGACAAACACACAAAAAAAAATCTTCCAATTATTCCTTGTACCTGAAAGCTGTGGAAATTCACTTTGATCCATGCCCAAGTGTCAATAACTGCACGTAGGTAGGAGCTAAAGGATTTCATCTCCAAGCTTGCCAAATATGATGATGGGAACCTGAAAAAAAGAGCAAGGTGTGCCTTAAAAAGCTCTGTATTTAAGGGAATATATTTGATTTATTTAGAGTTAAGGTTCCTAAAGGTTTTCTAACAGTAACTGTGCTTTGGGCAGTCCTTCTATATCTCTACTGCTATAAAACTGTTCTTAGTAGCAAAATCTGTTCAATTCATGGCAGGGAATTTTGCTGGGAAGTAAAGCCAGGGATTACTCTTATGGGAGGAAAGTAGAGGGATGGGGAAAGGGAATGAAGAGGTGAACTGGAGAGGGTCACCTCACTCACAGCTGCAGAGCTGCAGGCTGGGGGGTCCCAGTGGGACAGCACAAGTGCCTTGTCTCTGCATGGTCTGGGGTTTCTGCTGGCAGGAGCCTGAGAGGGAATCCCTGTGGGGATGCCATGATCCTGCATTGCTATATTTGTGTGATCTTATCCTGCTTTACCCACAGACTCATCCCCGCAGGTGCAAGCAGGGTTTTGGGGGCTGACAGGGTTTGAGGTGGCCCCATGGCACAGCGGTTTCAGGCACAGAAGGGGACAGGGAGTGAGCATTTGGGCTGGGGAGCATTTTGTGCCACAGAGGCTTCACCCTCCCCCAGGCTGCTGAGAAGGCTGTCCCAGCAGGGAGCACAGCTCCAGGTCCCTGTCTCCTGCTCTGCCCCATTTCTCCAGCTCTCCTCTCCCCCAGAGCTGCAGCCATTCATTTAAAACAGAATTTATCCCAATTTTCCTTCAAACAGGTCGTTTTCCTCAGGCTTCTCCATTTAATGATACCTGTGGACAGCTCACATCCACAGGTCAGCCCATGGAAAAGTGACTTCCTAAGGACAGAAGTGTCACCTTTGGATGCTGGCAGAGCTCAGCACCTGCAGGTCACTGTCACCTCCACCCAGATCTCATCTGAGCACCATCTGAAATCAGCAGCTGTGCTGCAATAGTGAAAGGCCCACTCAGACAGCTCCATTGCATCCAGAGAGGAATGAACCCTGCCGTAACACTGCCACTGCTCCACCTGCTGATGCCTGAAGTTTCAAGTTTTTTCTTTTCCTGTTCCACTGTTCCACTTTAGCCTCATATTAAGCGTTACTAAGTTCCCCTCACAGGGCAGTCAGACACAGCAATTCTCTCCAGCTCAACATTCCAGGACAATCCTTCCCAACCTCAGGAAACCCAAAAGCACCAACAACGTCAAAAAGAGGAGGCCAAGCAAGGAGGATGGAACTCCATCATTGCCAGTGATCCATTGGCCAGTTCAGCTCCAGGTGCAAATGGAGCAGAACTTCTCCAAGTGTGAAACCCCGTGCCCAGGCCCCTTTTCTGTGCCCATCTCGAGGCCCATCCTGGCAGGGCTGCAGCCGGGCTCTGGCATTGCCAGGCTGTGCCCTTGGAAGGCCTTGCCATCAATCCCTGCTTTATTCCTCTCCTTCTGTCCGCCCTCTTCTCCAGCTCACACTGATAAGGGATCACTGTGACTTGCTCAGAGGGCTTTGTCTGACACCACGGGATTCTCCAATTCCTTTCTCAGACACATCTCCCCATTCTGTTGCAATATTAATACCTGCACCTTGATCCAGCACATCTCAGGCACATCCAGAGCTCCCACCCCTGCCTGACTCCTGTGCTCAGAGGTGACAAATGACATGGCTGCTTGCACAGAATAAACAAGATTTCTCCTTGGAGTATTCCTACTTAATTGATGTCTTTGTGCTGATATTTCACTGGGCTGTGCTCTCACTGAAACCCAAACCACCGTGAAACAACTGCTCACTATAAATCTCCCTAATTTAATTCCATTTTTTGTTGTTTCATATATTCACAATCTTGACTTGGAGCATCTAATTCCAAAGATTAATACCTACTTCAGACACCATTTACTGGCTTTTATTTTTACAGACACACAGCTTTGACATTTATCTGGGAAAAACCAGGTTCTGTGCCTTATAGTACATGGATTGTACATTGAAGAAATGAGAATTCTGCAGGACCAAAATTCAACAGCTGGTCATGGTCTTCACATCAAAATGAAAGTTGATGTTATAACACTTATGGAACTGTAAGTCATCCTGCACACAACTATTTAATGAATTCTTCCTGCCACCCATTTCCATTCCTCACATGCTTCTACCTCCAGTCTCTGTTGGAAACTAGGCAAGGGATTGTATATTTTTTATAGAGTTGAGAAAAACTTCCCTGGCAATATTGGAAACAATATTTTTCTCACCTTTTCCAGACATTCATCTTCTTGGAGTCCCCGCTGGGCTGTGCTGGCACAGGACAACTCTAGGACATCATTTAGGCCACTTATTTCCACATTTTCCTCCCATTTGGAGCTCAGTGCACCCTAAAACACAAGAGACCTCAGCCCACTCAATTATGGAGGCATTTTTCTCCCACTACAGAGCAGTTCCTGTCTTACCAAGCTCACTTTTGAATGGCCCATTCAGACAAAAAAGAAGAGGAACAACCTTGACCTTCTGAAGAATTTCTTGTTTAACATTGGCAGGTTTATGGCTCCAACTATCAGTGTAAAGCATTCTTAGCAGCTTGTGAAGAAATTTCAGGCATCAGGCACAAACCCTTACAAAGACAGCCACTGGCAATTATTAGAAATTTAAAATTTACTGGTAAGCAGGTTTCTGAGTTGTGTAATTCAAATGCCAGGTATTTGATGATGTATGGTGATTTAAAAGCAATTATCAGAAGAGGGAGAAAATTAACAGCCATTTTCTCTTAAACTACATCTTATCCACACACAAAGTAGGGCTAAAGTTGTTTACTCCAAGTGGAGCAATTCCTCTGGTGGTGCTTACATCCATAGGGAGTGGGTGCTTGGCTATCCTATGCACAGGGCAATTAGTGATGCTGGTGTAAGACATAATTGAATTATTGTAATGTCTTGGCTGGATTTGGCTTCTGTTTCTGTGAAACCTTGGGCATTCAGCAGGCCAGCAGCTAAAATAATTTTTTAACATGTGCTTGTCCAGGGAATCTGCAGAACATCACCAAGTCAAGGTTTCTCTCCTTCAGGATTTGTGGTTCCTCACACCAAATTCCTGCTGCCTTCAAGGATGCTGAGGGAGATTGCTCCATCCATCACCACTGAGCAAAGAGTCACCCTCTGTGCATGAATCTCGGTGAATTTCCATCCCACAAATGGTTTCAATAAGGCAAATCCTGCAGTACCATAAATTGCTGTCAGATGATAGTGCAAGAACACGGGCGAGACTTGAGCACCTCCCTGGGGCCTCTGTACCCCTCAGCATCATTTGTTACAGCCAGGAAGATGTATCTGAATGAAAGAACAGGCATTTTATCAGCTTAGGGCAATAAAATCATTTTTGGAACAGGCATTCATGCTGCCTGATTGGGATGACTTAAATAATGGTTTTTAAAAGTGTTCTCAGGGAGGTTGTGAGTGAAAGTCATGGGGCAGCCAAGGAAAAATTTCTTTCTCTAGCCAAAAACAAGGTAGGTCAGCCTAAGTCAAGACTTGCCTTTTCCCAGAGGAAAGATCTGACTTTTAAAGAAAGATTATATCAAAGAGAGAGTTTCCTCAGAGCACACCAGCAGCACGAGGTGACTCATTTTAGCTGGATATAATCACAGCACTTTCATGCCAGGGGTTGCTGCAATTCCTGATCCGGGGGCTGCTTCCTTGCCAGTCCTGCACAGGTTCTGTTGCCAGCAGCAAAGGGCAATGCTTTTCTGGGGGTTATTAGAGATTTTTGATGTTACCTGATCCAATGGGAGGGTTACAGCTGCTTTGTGTCCCCCCTAAAAAATAACTTCATGCTCGTCCTCTGCTACTCTGGCTGCCTCATGAAGGCTCAGCCCTGGGACTCCTCTGTCCCACTTCCACTCACTCTTAGGAAATCAGAAAAATCCAAGTAAACCCAGAACGATTTTGTTGGGATTATGAACATAGAGAAATCATAGCCCTGGTTCAGCTTCCCTCAGCTGAACCTGCCACATGGAAAGCAGGGAGAGCCCCAGGGAGTGCTGGGCTCCCCAGCAGTGATGGACAACATCGTTTGTCCCTGTGTGGTCACTGTGGTCACCAACCCCTGCTGTGTGTAAGGTATCCTAAAGCAGCAATATTATAATTGCTACTTTTTTCCTTGCCTAATCTGATTAGGATTGCTCCCTGCATGGATTAGCAGGAAAAGGAGTCCTTTAGGTGTGCCAATCCAGGTGGGTGAATATGAGAAACAACAAATAAGAGAACCTGCAGCGTCTCTGGGGGGGGTGACCCTGGATGCAGATGATTCACCCCCTCACCCACGGGATTATTTCCTCTATAGGAAGGCACCAAATCTGGGGTTTCAATGTGAGTTCATTCCTTCCCTGAGCAGGACAAACTGTGCCAGATGTTTGCTACCAGCGAGCTCTGCTGGGAATTTATGGAGTGAAATAAAAGATCAAAAGCAATTCAAAACACAGACAGGTGATTCCCTTTAAGCATCTGGCCCCAAGCCCTGGCAAAGCCTGGCAGAGGTCAATGTTAAGTGGCCCCTGGCCATTTGGAAAGGCCTGTAAAGAAGAATATAAAGCCTCTACTTTTAACCAGCTTTGTGGGATATGAGGTATAAATGAAGCAGATGAATGTTATTAGGGAAGCACTCCTGTGAGTGCTGCATCCCACTGACACAATTACCAGGAAGCCTCCAAATGCAGGATCCTATTAATGACGAGGCAGAGTGGAACTCAGCGAGGGGGAGAGGCTGTTTTTTAGGGGTGCCCTGGGGACACCGCTGGCAATCCCAAACAATTCCTCTGGGCGGGTCCTTGCCCACCCTGTCCCTTGTGCCAGCTCCCTCCCGGGCATGGCTGTCCCAAAGTCTTTGGTCTCCAAAGAGAATTCTGTGAGCTCTTGGTGTTCCCTCAGATGGGTTTGGTGGGGCTAGGGCCAGCGGGATCCTTTCCCTCTCCGGCCAGGGGGAATTCTGCATGTTTTTGGAGGGGAGGATGTGCAGTGGAGCTCTCACTCTGCTGAGAGGAGTGAAGTCACATACTGGAAATCTCAGAGAAATCTCTCTGCTGGAAAGATTCACCCTAAAATTAAAGATAATCGGAGTTTGGCTGTGGATCCATATGGATTTAACAGCAAATCCTCAGCCTTTACCATGCTCTGCATTCAGCCAGGCTGAATTCCCTGGGGGTAGCAGGGTTGCACGCAGGAATCTCAGCTCTCAAAGAGCTGAGCTGTGCTCTGGGGGCTCCCAAAAATTGTGGGGCTATCTTTCTTGCACCACGACAAAATCAGAGCCAGGGACCACACAGCCATGTCAGCATGGACACCGGGAAAACCGCCTAAAAGGCACAGGCCATTGCAAATCCCATACTTCACACATGAAACAGGGATTGTCTGGTGGCTGATGCCCTGCACTGACCCATAAAGACTTGGCCAGCCTAAGCAGTTTGGTTTTGGGGCTGCACCTCTCCCAGTTGAAGCTCTGCCTGCCTGTAGCCGCAGAGACAGATGGTTTCCCATAACAAATGTCCTGCCTACATCCAGAAATAGGAGATTCATAGCTCAAGGGCCTGTCAGAGACACCTGCAAACCCTGCACAGGGCAGAGGAAGGGCCAGATGTGTATCAGCACTGTGCTTGTGTAGGATTTCCTTTATGGAACCTTTAACCTCAGTGTCCCACATCCCACTACCAGTGAACTCCCTCATGCTGCTGCAGCTCCTCCGAGGCAAGGACATCAAAGGATATCCCAGGCCCTGGCACAAGGCAAAGGCCTTGAGAGCTCTGAAATAGCTCCAGCTGCCCACGTCAGCCCTGAGGCTGGCAGTGCTCTCCAGAAGAGCTGCTGGTGTCACCTGGAGCTGTGCTGCCACCTCAGCACAGCCCCAGAGCTCTGCAGGAGCTGAGCAGGGGTCTGGCCAGGCAGGGAACATCCCTGCAGCTCTTTGGGGATTTTAAGACTTGCAGTCAGTAATGGTGCTGCAGAATTCCTTAAAAGGGTTCCAAGGGTTTTGGAGGCCGAGTTGCATTTGCTGGATCACAGCATTGCTCTGCAGGAGTTTGCTATGAGAAGGCAAAGAGTTTGTCTTGTCTTGTCTTATCCAAACTGCAGGGTTGAACAAGCCATAGAAAATCCCACTTGCCTTTGACCTCTGATAAAAGCCTTATCTAAAGCTGGCTGAAGATAGGCAGCAATATTTTGAGCTGTTGCAGACTGGGCTTTGTCTGGGAGAGTTCCCTTTCTTGTCCCTCAGCAGAGTGTCTGGAAGTCAGTGCATATTTTTCCATCACCTACCTGGCCTGAAGGGGACATCCCAGCTCTCTCCTTTCCCAAATCTCATCCGAGTCGCTGGATCTCATTCACCACTGGCCCCTGGTGCCCAGACAGAGCTCGGGCTCTGGCTTCCATCCTTGCATTGTTCTGAATCCTCTTTTAGCTTGGGCATTAGACATAATGAGATCCCATTGCAAAATCAGAAATCAAGAGATGCCAAGCTGGCATTGTAAAGCAAAAACATCCTGTAAGAAAATTCCCAAAACTGCCTGCTGACATCCACACCTGCCTCTGGGCAGACAGGCAGATTTTGCAAGCCTCAGACTGGCAGGAAAACACAAGAGAGCTCAGGTAATTCCGTTTTTTTTTTTGGATGTATGTAGCCCTAATTAAGAGGATGGATCTTATATATTGGCCAATTCCATTCCTCAGCTCAGCAAGGCACTTCTTTCAGCAGTTAGACATGGCTTAACTTTTTGAAGGTGCTGGAAGAAGTATAATAGAAGGGGTTTCCTCCCCTGGTGTCTCTGTGTGAGGTCCTGAGCAGCACGGTTCAATATTCCAGCTGAATTCCTTCTGAATTGTTCAACAGGCTGGGACAGACACATGGAGAGTTTCCACCTTTTATCTCAGCACAGAACTTTCCATCTGAATATTGTGTCTGTCTTTATTGGGAGGGTTGTTGCCCTCCAGTGAGCCACTCGTTTTTCAGATGGCAGTAACTTGCATTTTGCCACAGATGTTGCCTATTACAGCTTTTCCCAATCCTGACTTAAAGGGGGAACCTGCAGCTTTTCCAGGAGCTTGGCATTCCCTGCTCTTTGAACCGCCTGGGCAGGGCACAGAGAGCAGAACAGAGAAGGACAAGGACATGTGGGACCATCAGGGCATGGGAAATGGGGACATCTCTGTTCCAAAGCCAGTGGTTTGATTACAGCACGGAGACTTCAGCATTTGGAGCCCCAACTCGAGCAGCAAAACAATCTGGACATCGTTAGCTGAGCACAAAGCAAAAAAATCCCTGTACACCCTGTTAGCAGCAGGCAGAGGTGAAGAGCAGCACTCACGGCAGGCTGTGTTTCAGACCTGGCTTCTGTCATTGCTGAGAGCTGAATGTGACTGCAGAGGACAATCAAACCTCTGACTCTCACGGGAGCACCCCCAGCTTGGCAGGCACAGCTGCCTTTGCCACTCCTCTTGAGAATTTTATATGCTGGAAAATGTTTATTTCAGTTTTGGTTCAATGTTCTTGTTAAACTTTATGTGCTGTATAACTATGTTATATAGTGTTATGTTTATGTGATATGAAGACAAATATTTTTATGTATCTACATAGTTATGTTTGTTTAGATAGCCATGAACTTAAATCTCCAGCTTGCTTCTTGTTTGTGCCCCTCCAGTGTGTCCCTCAAAAAGTAATGGAGGAATACCACAAAATCCCAGACTGGTTTGGCTTGAAAGAGACTTCAGAGCTCATCCCATCTCACCCCAGCCATGGGCAGGGACACCTTCCACTATCCCAGGGTGCTCCAAGCCCCAGTGTCCAGCCTGGCCTTGGGCACTGCCAGGGATCCAGGGGCAGCCACAGCTTCTCTGGGCACCCTGTGCCAGGGCCTCCCCACCCTCACAGGGAAGAATTTATTCCTAATATCCAATCTAATCATCAAATCTCTCTGCTTGGTATGTTACAGGTCTTCCTAATACTGGCTACTTAATACCTGCAGAGCAGCTCCAGGGCTTGCCAGAATTTGAGCTCAGATTTACACTCACATTTTGCACCACTTGGCAACTTTTTGCTTCTCCAGGGTTCATTTATCTGAGTTTTGCAGTGCCCAGCAATGCTGGACATGTTCCAATGTAAATTATTTCTACAGAACCAGCAGTTGTATATTTTATCCAGCCTGAATCCTGGCAACCTCAGGCCTCTGTGAGTTGTATTTAATTACAAGGAATAGAAGAACAACCTAAAAGTGTCTGAGTGCACTGGTCCCATGGGCTGTTTTTTAGCATGTCTCCATAGGATGGGATAAACATTTGCAGCTGGTTTGTCATGAGTTCCAGGTCCCCTTCAACTCTACCTGTCTTTCAAAGTCATCAACCTGTTCTTGAGTGTAACCAGCCCTAAGAAATCACTTTTTTCTGCCTTGTCTTCCCGAAGTAGGTGCATTATCTCATTATTTGTGTTTCCTGCATTCTGAGAGTGTCAATGGGAGGAAGTGAATACTTGGGTATTCAAATATTTTTTCACTGTATCTCTCTGTCTTCTCTTTAAAATCCTGAATTTGGGGTTTTTTTCCAACTTACATCCAGCAAGCTCTTTGGCAAGAGAAAGCTCAGATGAGGCTTGGTGCCTTAATTACATTATTGGCAGACTGTAGCATTCCTTTGTTACTTTCTTGATCTAATTCCCCCAAAGAGCTGCAAAAAGGGAGAATGGTGGATTAATTTAATCACAGCTTCCTGTGTGGTTAAATACCAGCTCCTTTATTGTCCACCCATACCTTTGGGTGCTCTGACCTTCATCTCAGGGTGAAAGGCTCTTCCTCTGGATGTTTTTCCCCTTCAGACTTTACTCAAAGGAGTGATGCAGACTGAAGTCCATGTGTTGGGGATTCAGTAGCTGGAATAGAGGATTCAAAGCCTTTCTTATTCCATCAAGTCCTCCAGGGACAAAATGACAATGCTGATTTAGCTGATGGCTGAGTGACCCCTCCCACAGCTCCCTGGAGCAGCTGTAGGCGCGGGAAGGGTCCTTGTTAGAAGGATTCCAAAATGTCAAAACCCCGCGCTGGAGCAATGAGTCTGCTGGAGGTTTTTGGGGCACTGAGCCTCACATTGATATTTTGCTGAGCTCATGTGCCTGTGTTTAGGGAAAATCCTTCTCATGACAAGGTAATGGAGACAAATGGGGTACGACCTCTTTCATCTGGGGCTGTGTGTCTGCAGAGCTGGCAGTTACTGCAAACCCTCTGTCTCAATTAACTCAACACCTCTGCCAGAGAAGCCCTGGACATGCTGCTTGCAGCAGGGCAGATTTGCTTTTCTGTGCAGACTCAAGCAGCTGTTTCAGACTGTGACTGAGGAGTTGTGGCATTTAGAGCTGAGCTTTTCCAGACTCTCCAGTGAGACGGAGCTGCGGAAATGTGAGTTGTGTCTCTTCATCCCTGGATCCTCCCTCAGATGGGAGGCCTGCCTTTGTCTCAAGGGATGATATCCCACTTCCCCTTTGGAGAAATCCTATCTAGGTCCATCTAGCTTCCCATTCCTCAGGCTCTTTCCTCTGCGAGCTGGTTGCCAGCCATAAATCCGAGGCAGCCTTTGCAAATCAAAGCAACATTTAATTTGGACATAAGGGTGAGTAACAATTAGCACCCTCTGCAGAGCTATTGACTGGACAATTACCAGCTGGAGTAAGTCCTGCTTCTAGAAGCTTCAAATAAACTCCCGCCCTCATTCAAACATCTTCACAACAATTCCTTGAGCAGAGGAATTTCCTTCATTCTCCATAGTCAGCTCTGTGTCAGTTTTGAAAAATTAAGTTGCAAAGCTGGGCTGGAGTAGGTTCTTCCCAAATGATTTCTTAGGATTCTTAGCTGAGCTGCCTCAAAAAGAGATTTTCTTTGAAGCTTTAGTCTGGAATTCCCACAGAGGAAGTTTTTCACACCTAAGCTGGCAGATTTAAACAGCTCAACAATCAGCTTATATACAGTAATTGTAAATTACTACAAAGCAACACCTCAGTCAAAGTATCAAGGAAAACATATTTAAACATTATTTGAATGAGTAGAAGGGATCTTAAATGAAGGGAGAATGAAGACTAATAAACCAGCAGTCTACGTTATAGGAAAGCAGCATTATATCCAGGAGAAAACACTGGAATTTAGGTCAGAAATTCCATAACTTACACACAGGTCACACATGACCTGGCACAGCAGCCCAGCTCCTACAGTTTTCCTCTCTCTCTGAGGAAGAAAACGTGCTGCTCTCCCCCTCCACACCAATTTAGATTTATAATTGTGTGTAACACGGCCTGATTCTGAATTCTCTGTAAGTAATTGTTTGCTGAGAGATCAGAAGAGATAATAACTGAGAATAAAGCAACTCCCTTCACGTGAATAATTGCACCATCAGCCCGTTAGTGAGAGTCACAGCCAGGAACTTCCAGGCTGCTGCTGGGACCAATGCAAAGTCTCAGGAATGCATAAGCAAACGCATTAGGCACAATGCATCTACTGGAGCAGCGAGTCATTCAACAGAGCAGCTCCTGGAAACGTGGAAAAACATGGTCAGTGCAGGAATAACTCATGGCTGTTCCCCCAAAGGGGAGCAGTTACTGTAAACTGGCACTATTTATACAGTGACCACCTAAAAATAGATAATTTTGGGGGAAATACTAATTCTTAATAAATATATTTTTGACAGGTGTATCACAAACTCAAATGACAACAAATTTCATCAGTTTCCAAATTTTCAGAGAAAGAAAATAAAAACTTTATGGGTTTGCCTGGAATGGGAATTCCAGATTGAAAGGCTGAGGTTGTGCCCATCAGTATCACCCAGGGGCACTTCAGCCTGTTTCACCTTCCTCTCATTCTGTGCATTCTTCCTCATTCCATCCCTTCTTCCTCTCGTTCTGAAGGGGTTTATACTTGTTTATATTTCCACACTCAGTGCAGAACAGATGTAGGGAAAAATTCCTGGCTTCTCTGACACACGAGCAGCATATTTCTGAGAGAGGGCTTTGTCAACGAGTTCCTTCCAGATCAGAGCTTCCATGAAAATAGGGCCTTGCTGACCTGAGGAGGGAGAGTCCAGAAGCCAAGGGGTCACTGGCAAAGCCACGGAGACCTGGGAAGGGCCCCAGGAGCCTCACGGAGCCTCAGATCCACAAGGAATCTTGGCCTTATCCCTGCATATCTGGGGCGGTGAGTAATGTCTGCAGCACTGCTGCTGCTCTGGGCTCACAAATGCCAGGCTGACCCGCTGGATCATTCCACATTCCCACTGTGGGATGGATGCAGCCGCCCCTGGAGCCTGGCCATGGAGCAGAGAGGGGCTGGAGCAGCCCCACTGCCACTGCTGTTTGTCCTTGTCCCTCTTTCTCCCGCCCCATTGCCACTGCTGTTTGTCCTTGTCCTGCTCCCTCCTCACTGCCACCACTGTTTGTCCTTGTCCCTCTCCTGCCCCACTGCCACCTCTGTTTGTCCTTGTCCCTCTCCCTCCCGCCCCACTGCCACTGCTGTTTGTCTTTGACCTTTTCCCACCTCACTGCCACCACTGTTTGTCCTTGTCCATCCCCTCCAGCCCCACTGCCACCACTTTGTCCTTGTCCCTCTTCCTCCTGCCCCACTGCCACCACTGTTTGTCCTTGTCCATCCCCTCCAGCCCCACTGCCACCACTTTGTCCTTGTCCCTCTTCCTCCTGCCCCACTGCCACCACTGTTTGTCCTTGTCCTGCTCCCTCCTTACTGCCACCAGTGTTTGTCCTTGTCCTGCTCCCTCCAGCCCCAGCACAGGCCCTGCGAGCCCCAGGGCAATCCCTGGAATCCACAGCCGTTCCCCTGAGAGCATGGAACTCCTATTTAAGGAAAGAAGCGAAGCTCACAGAAGGTTTTACGAGGAGGCCTGGAATGAGGCAAGGGAAAACAACGTGAGCGACTCAAATCCCAGCAGGGTTTGGTGTTTCTGCCAGCCTTGAGGTTTGATGGGTGGCACTGGCACCCCAAAATATGTCCCCGGGAAGAGTTTTTTCCTGCTGGCATCACAAGGATCAGTGTAACTCTGGGCAGGGCTCTTGCAGAGCCAGATTGTTGCTCCAGCTACTGTAAAAAGTGAGCACAAGGATGGTCCCCACCCCAAAGCACAGCCAGCTCCTGGAATTGCAATTATCCTGCCTTCCTCAGGCTGCACGCCCTGACCCTTGGTGGGGTCATGGGCTGGTGGGAAGGGCGCGGTGAGAGGCTGGGGAGTGCTGGTGGCCGAGAGCAGTGCTGACAGCAGCTGAGTGTTTGCAAGAGGCAGGGATGGGCAGCGGTGCTGATTACAGCCTCTGAGGGCTCCTCTGGGTCAGGGCACTCTGAAATGGAACATTAATTAACGTCTAATCCCACCCCATCCCATCCCAGGCAGGGAATAAGGGTTCACAAAGGGCGAGTGAAATTCTGGGTTTGAAAAACCTCAACCTTAATCAGAGGGCTCTACATCGATCTGTGCGTGCTCGGCCTCCCTCTCTGCGCACGGGGAATATTTTGGGATTGATTCCCACTTATGACAGGCTGCCCCTGCTGTTTGGGGGTATTTTACAGAAAACAACAGAGCAAAGCAAACCCTGACCCTATAAAGTAAGAATGTGGGGGTTATAAAGTCAGCAAACTGACAACAGGCAGAGAAGAACCTGAAACTGTTTCTAATTCAATTTTTTTCAAGATATGTCCCTCCTGCTTTGAATTTCACCACTTAATGGCAGCTTATCCCCTCAGCTGGGATAAGCTGCTCTGGGACCATTGTATTTTGGGATGAAATCCTGTTCCCATTTCAAGTGAAATTGCTCTTCATTCTCATAGCCCAGGGACTGCAGCATCTGTGCTGAAATCTGTGGGTTTCACACTCTGCAGGGGGGCAAATACTGGATTCAGGCACAGTTTTCATTGAGGATTTTATGGAAGGAAACATTCCAGTTGTTCAAAGGCTGCATTAAAAAAATGCTGATTCTGCAAGGTTCTTGATTCTGAGCCAAATTTAAGGTAATAGTTACCCTTTCCCCATGTCAGAATCAGAAATATGAAAAATAGTTGTCAAAAGATTTTTTATTAAAACCTGAGAAGCAAGGTCAGGGGGTTAAGGAGCTCTGGAAAACAGAAATCCTTAAAGACAACGTCTGGTTGTTTTAGTCTGAATGGGAAAGTTGCTTTGTTTGAGCCTTTTAAGTGTCTGCTGATAGAGGTGAAGCAAAGCCCCACCTCTGAGGATGAAAATGGAACTGGGACTCCACTTCAGGGCAGTGGAGACACCGAGTGCCTTTTGTTTTGGAGGAGCTGACCCCTAGGGATTCAGAAGTCAAATATTTGACTCCAGAGAACAAGCAGAAAGATAGTTTGTGTTTTGTTTGTTTTTTTAATCTGTCTGTTTTAGGTTTGGTTTTTTAGGGGTTTTTTTTGGGGGGGGTATTTTTGGGGGGTTTTAAAATTTGTTTTGGTTTAGTTTTTTGTTTGTTTGTTTGTTTTTAAATTTTTTTTTAATTACTGAAAACATAAAAAACAGATATAAAGATGCAGATTCACGTGGCTTTCTTGATGAGGTGACATGGGAGTCATTCTGTTGATCTCTGCATAAAGCTCTGACGGGCCATTCCAGTGCCAACACTTCCAGGGAGCTGCTTCAAAATAAGGAAGAGTGAGAGAAAACACCTTCCCTGCCTCCACAGGGTGATGTGATCAACTCCAAGACTTTGTCTTCTGCTCTCTGTCCTTTTCCTAACAATCTGCTTTTTCTTTTTGCTTACTCTCTCTCCTCTCTCTTGGAGAAAAAACAGCTTTCTTATTTTTCATTTTCACAGCTCCTGGGATGCCGGAATTGTTGATGTGTCGGGAGGACCAGGATGTGCCAGCTGGGAGAACTTTGAAGGAAGGAGTTCCTTGGGTGCTGATTCTGCAAAGACACATCAGTGATGTGGAGCAGTTGGAAATGCACCAAACTTACCCAGAGAGAGGACAAAACTTTGGAGGCTGCTTCTTTTAAAAAATGTTCATTCCTCTTGGATTACAAGTTAAAATATCTTTTGAGGAAAAAAAAAAAAAATCAGTTGTTCTTATATTCCCTAGGATTTTTCATGTAGGAGTATAATATGAGTATAATTACCTTAAATCAGGCATTGACCATGAAGGAAACAGATGCTTATTTCTTTTAGAGATTAGACAACCTTGCAGGCTGCCCGTTAGGAAACAGAGTAGAAAGCAGGCAATATATCTCATAAGCATCAGGCAAATTACAACACTGCTCAGGAAATAACTAGATTTTATGACTGATAGGAAAAAAAAAGCTTTTTTCTTCTTTTAAATGCACGTTCCAGCAAGATTTCATTCATTTTGAAGTTATCAGCCCCTCTAGCAATTGTATTTTGGCCAGCTGCACCTCCTAGATCTGTCTGATGGCTTGA
Source organism: Picathartes gymnocephalus (assembly GCA_013390045.1). Taxonomy (NCBI): domain Eukaryota; kingdom Metazoa; phylum Chordata; class Aves; order Passeriformes; family Picathartidae; genus Picathartes; species Picathartes gymnocephalus. The sequence continues at coordinate 224,650 of WEKY01051243.1, forward strand.
AAGAGGAGAAAAAAGGGTATCTCCTGAAAATACACTGAGCACACCTATAGCACAACAGCAGCAGCATTCCTTGAACTGCCACGTGGGGGTTTCTGAATTCAGGATTTTTCAGGAGCTGCTGATCAGCTCTTGATGGGCCTCAAAGCCCAGGTACCTGTGAGGAGCTGGGGCTGCTCCCCAGCCTGGGTCAGCCCCAAAAGCAGCATTTTTGCTGTCAGAGTTGACTGTCTGCCACCAGAGCAGCTCAGGAGAGGTGGGAGCCTTAAAGCATCCCCTGGCCTGTGCGGAGGAGAGATTTTCCGGTTCATTAAAGCCCTGATCCATTAATGGGCTGTGCGTGATTTCAGGGGCTGGTGTGCAGGGCTCCTGCCGTTCGTGCCTGGAGCTTGTTAGTGTAATTTTCTAAAGATTAGCAAGCATTGATTTACTGGGAAGCCTTGGGGAAATGCCCTTAATCTCCCCTGAGTGCGGGGTCCCCGCTGGGCTCCCGCTGCTGCCGGGGATGTGACTCTGAGGGAAAGTTTTTCCCTTTATAAAACCGCATCAGTTGCAATCGAGAACCATTAGCTAATGGCAGCTTCGTGGAGGCAGACACTTGGTTTTTATGTCCCTCAGGCTGTCTGAGCCCCCGAGGGCTCCCACAAAAGAGAAATACTGACTCAATTCTGCCTTCAGTTTCACCACTGTAACTCCTATTATCCTCAACAAGCTCGGACAGGGATGGTTTAGATGGAATTTTACCTGCTGGAAGGACACTGTATATATTTTAACACAGAAGAGTGGTGTGTATGTGTGAGTTATTATATACTGGAGAGAGAAAACTAACCAGAATAATTCAATTTCCTAGACAAAAGGTGGAAAGTACTAAAATTAAGTAGTAAGTAATTCAATTTTCTGGTTACAAAACAGAACATTCTTGGTAGAATTAATGAATGAATACTGAGTTTCTGGGCCAGTGTTTACAAATCAAATCTCACAGTACACAGGTGGCAAGGCACAATAGAAAAGTCTAATTCTAAATTAGGGCCACCAAAGGAGGAGCTTGGAAGCTGGTGTATATTTTGAATAACTTTTTGCCTATTGTGTGTGAGCCAGGGAGTTCGCGATGTGAACACTGCTTTCAGTCCCCTGCTCTGAATGCAGAATGACCTCCGGTGATTTTCAGTTTTACACTGTGTAAAGACAAGCAGAGCCTTACCCCAGGGAAAGTATGATCAGCTGTATGTCAGCAATAGCCCAAAGAGGAAGACAGTGAAACAGAAAGAAAAAGCAAAGTGCCTAAAGATAGACAAATTGTCTGGGTAGCCCAGACATTGTTTTCTTATCTCTGAGTGAGCTGGGGAAGTAGATTTGTTGGTCTTGACAAGAAAGCCCTTTGTGCATTGTGGGAGCAGGAGACCCTGGGGGATGAGAACAATGGGCTTCCTTTGACACCGGGATTGATTACCTTCAGGAAGTGCATGTGGATTGCTCAGTGATTGAATTCCACTACTGCTTTTTCGGGATCATCTAATTATATTACAGACTCTATCCTGCTCCTTTAAAAGGCCACAATCTCTTTTACCACGGTAATGAAATAACCACTGCTTAAAATAATGGTATTTTTGTAAATGGATTTGCAGCCAGTGCTGGAGCATTTCCTGCTCTGACCGGGGAGGGAACTACAGGGAGGTGCTGCCACATCCATGCAGGCAGGTGCTGCTGTGGATCTGTCCCTCCAGTTCCATGCTTCCCAGCTGCCTAAACCATGTTGGCAGGAGCCTGTGGGAGGGAGAGAGCTCCGTGCTGCTCCTCAGCATTCCCAACCAGCAGTGAAATGCTTTCTGAGAGACAAGAAGGAAGAAAGGACAGGGCAGTGCTGGCTTCCTGTTGCATCAGCAGCTCCAACTGGGTTTGGGGATGTTATGTCCTTTCAGAGTCAGAGGAGACATCACTGGTATAAAACCTTTGGTACTGAGGCCAGAGGTAGCAGCTCACAGGGAGCCAGGTGCTCCTTCAGCTGCTTCCCAAGCAATCCAAACTTTCTGAACCTGCCAGTAAAACACCAGGCTCACTGCTCCCCTCACAATCCAACATCCTGCAAGCTCCAGGCTCCTCTCACTGCTCCCCTCACAATCCAACACCCTGCAAGCTCCAGGCTCCTCTCACTGCTCCCCTCACAATCCAACACCCTGCAAACTCCAGGCTCCTCTCACTGCTCCCCTCACAATCCAGCATCCTGCAAGCTCCAGGCTCCTCTCACTGCTCCCCTCACAATCCAACACCCTGCAAGCTCCAGGCTCCTCTCACTGCTCCTCTCACAACCCAACATCCTGCAAACTCCAGGCTCCTCTCACTGCTCCCCTCACAATCCAACATCCTGCAAGCTCCAGGCTTCTTTCCTAAGCAATCTGGTTCAGGAAAGTTTGCCATTTCCCTTTTCCTAACAATATTTATTTTCAGGGAGATGCCAGCTTGTCCCACAGCTGTGGCATTGATGGAAGACCTCGAATAGGGGCGCCCTGCATTGCCCAAGGACTGCCCTCATCTTGCATCTTGCACAAACAGGCCCCTGTGAAGAACAAAGGAGATCCATGGCTATTTGCTTACAAACTTTTAAAAGCACAACTGTAATTTATGGGAGATTTCCCTTTCCTGTCAGCAGAGCTAGAGCTGGAGGAGAGCTCTGTGTTGCTTGCTGCGGTTATGTGCACACAGCCCTTGGATGCTGAGCTACCAAGGACATTTCCTTGCACAGATGTTGGGGGATTTTTTGTGCTGAAAATGATGAATTCCAGAGATCAAAAAAAGCTAGAAAACTGTCAGCAAAGAGCTTGTGGTTCAGGGCAAGGAAAGGCAGCTGCTGGGAGCACCTCTCCCCATGGGGCCCTCTCCGTGACCTCCACCTCTGGCAGAGAATCAGTGAGGGGAAGAATGGGATGTCAGAGCAGGAGGGAGCTCCCACACGGAGCCAGTGACAGCAGAGGTGGCAGAGATGTTTGGGAATGAGCAGTGCTCCCAGAGAGTTAAAAGTCTGTGAATAAAGGCCATGGGAGTGGTTTACAAAAGATGCTTTACTAAAAAGAGAACTCGAGGTGCCAAGAATTACTCCCCACCATTGCTACCTTGATTTTTTCACTATCTAATTAAATCAGATTTTTTTCTGATTTGTGCAAAACCAGTCTGTGACTTTTACAGCCCAGTTCTGTGACAGAGGAGACAGACCCACGAGTAAATCATTCCTCCTTTCCAACTGACCTTTTGCTACCGTGGATTAAAATCTCCACTTTATTTACAAACAGCAGCTCTCTGAATGAGCTGTTGAGGGCTGCAACTGTTGATCGATGCTAAGGTCATCGGAAACATCAAAGCAAAGGTTATTTATGAGCAAGGATGGAAAAAACATGGCAAGTTGCCTCTCTTCCTCCCCAGCCATGTGCAGCAGCCCTGGCTCCATCCGTTGTGAGAGTATTTTAGAACAGGCTGCAACTTTTATGGGCTGAAGATGAAATACCCAGCGTGGTCTCGATGGCAGCAGACACAAATCTCCTGATTCCTCAGAGCTTCAGGTGCCACTGAGTCCTGTGCAGGGGACAAATGTGGCAGTGCAGATGCAGGAGAGGAGGAGGAGGAGGAGGAGGTTGCACCTGGGGTTGGGAGCATCAGGCTGGGATGGATGTTGAAGGCTCGGAGTCAGTGTTACCCACTGGGCTGTCCCACCCCAGCAATTAAAGCCACTTCCATAAGCAGCCAAAATGGCTTTATCAGGAGCATCAAAATGATATAAAATCCCTGCTCAGTCCTAAGTTTATGGGAGTAGGGAGATCCCTTTATCCCCTCAGCCCAAGGACCTAAATCAGAGATGTCCCCTTGGCAGTCTCTCCCTCATCTTTTCCAAGCTGGAGATCCCACAAATAACCGCAGCCAGGATTCTTCCCCCATCAGTTTAGATTTCTCTCAGTCCTATTTGAATCAAAAAGTGGTTTGTTGCTTGTCATTTAATTTTGCTTTTTTCCTTCTATTATTTTTTTTCCCGGTAGATTGAGAAGATTCAAAGGAGCAATTTGTTTTTCAGATAAAGTATTTCCCTGAACTTCCCTGGTCAAGAATTGGATGTTTACAATAGATTTCAAGTTCACACAAGTAACTGCTCTCTGTTTTTCTTGCAAAAACTCCCAAATTAAACACACAAATCAAGGGTATCAGTAGCTTAGGATCTTGTCAGAAACCGTAAATAGCATGCAGTTTATTCCAAGGGAGCATATTTTGGAGAATACTTTTGCCTTTCAAAAAGGCTACAGGGCAGTGCAAAAGGAGAGGGAAACTGGGCACACTTTCCTCTTTTTCCCACTCATTTCACTATATTTTACCTTGACATTTGTAATTTCCTAGATAAATGATTTGCACCAAAATGGGAATATTTCCATTGATGAGGAAGGATGTGCACCATCCAAAAGAACACTTGGGAGGCTTGTTCCTTCTGTGTTTGGCTCCTGACCTCAGAGGGCTATTTTCCACTGTGCTTGACACTCAAATATAGCTCCCAGGATATACTGGGCTAAATACAGCCAACCAAAAAAGGCATTTGTATTAAAAAGTACCAATATATCCATTTCCCCAGGCATGACAACATTTCAGCTTTGTTTGGCAGTTGAGAAGAAGTGGGAACACTGCATTTCTGTTTTAACTTAGAGAAGGGAGCTGGTTCAGAGTCTTTACCCCTGTCAAAAGTTGTTTTTGTGGAAAAGCTGCTTCCTGGAACCCAGGGTGGATGTCAGATCCCCAAAATGGACTTTCTCCAGCTACTGTAGGGAAAAGCAGATTGTGTTCTTTGCAAGCACAAGTCTCACATAATTTCAACCCTTGGTAACCTTTTCCTTGCACTTTCCTACCCCTGAGGTTCTTGGGTGCACGCCTTCCTTTGAACGTGGGCTGAGAGAGAGCAAATGAGCCTGTAACCCCGTGGAGCCAAAGAGGGGAAACTCAGACACACAATTTCTTACAACTCCCTCAAAAACTCTTGGCTTATCTTTCAAACTAATGTCCTACCTCAGGCCCTTACATGTCCATCACACCCCAAACACCAAAGGGCCTCCACCTCTCCTCCTGAAGACTGTAGGCTTTTTTTAATTTTTCCAAAGCCATCTTCCAAAAAACCCCGAATTAGAAGCCCAGAACACTTCAGCAATCTCCAGGTGAAGGTCACTGGTAAGTGTATAAAAGCAGAGGATTTTGGCTGCACGAGGCTTTAAGAACCTTAAATGAATAAATCCCATTGAAGGAGGCCTCATATGCTTAAATTTCCAGACGGGCTTTGGTGGTTTGGGATCTTGGACCACAAAGCACACAAAGGAGATCTGACAGGCCTCAGATGAACCACAAGGGCAAATTTAATCTGCTTAGAAATGTGCAGCTGACTTGATACAGATTTTCTGGTGCACAGATCAAAGACAGCGCTGCACGCTGGGCTGGCCTGAGTCCCCACGTGTGAAATGGATGGAGAAAAATGAGCAAAAGTAAGGAAACTGTGAATGGGGCTTCAATGTATTGTAGATCCCCACATTTGGTAAAGAGACCCTGCCTGTTGGCTGGGAGCAAGGAGGGGGAATGCAGGAATTTTGTTGTTATCCTGTGACTGCTCCAGACAAACCCCAAAACTGCTCCAACTACTGGCCTGGGCAGTTTGCTGCCAACTTCTTTCACCTCCTTGGAGAAAATTCATTCTTTTAGCCTTCTGGGAGAAATGGTTAGGGCAGAAATGATTCCAGACTGGAGAGGATGGGATGGATTTTATATCCACAACATCTATATGGCTTTTACAGTATAGAACAATTCAAAGGGCTCAGGGTTTAAGTTGTGCGGCTCTCTGGGGTTATTGAGATTAAAAAGGAGAAATAAAGCTGATTTTGAGGGCTGTGATGTGTTGGGAGTGTCTCTGCTGTGCTGCAGTGCTCCTGGAACAGAGGAGGCACAGCCAGATCTCTCCATGCACGCCTGGGTGACACGGTCTGACCTGCAGGATGCTCCCACCTGCCTCCCTCCTTGTCCCAGAGGAGACAAGGAAAACTTTGTGCCTTTCTGGGCCACTTGACCTAAGGAATAAAATAACAGAGTTTGTGGGAGAATTTAATGGGTAAAATAGAAATGTTCCCAGAGCAGGGATGTGAAGATTCGTTTTTTCTGTGAGCTGTCATAAACCAGGCCTCTGCAGCCTTCCCCAGAACAGGACCTTGGCAGCAATCAATAACTAGAAAAATGAAGCCAATTGTTGGCAGCAGGATTTAATATCTCTTTGATATGGTGCTTTATTTTATTTCTGTGCCTGGCTGTCATCTGCTGGGACAAGATCTGGGAGGACTGAAACAAAATCCAATTTTTTTTGCGCTTCCACAGAATGAGCAAGTTTGTTTTGCACCACGAGATGAGATTGTGCAGCCCACAGAACAACTGCTCAGCCCTCTCTTTGTCCCCCATCCCCAAATTCCTGAATTCCTCTGAAAGGTTAAATATAGCTCTGCTTTGACCTGGAAAACAAGATATGTCTAAGGGATTTTTAAGGATTAACTTTTCCAAGGTGCATTATTTAACTCATTACTCCAGTGCTCAGCTGAACTGTCAGATTTGGGCTCTGTTGTGACACTTGGGATAATCTCCAGTTAGACACAACAGATTCTGCTGGGAAGGCAGGCAGAAACCAGGCAGCGCCCAGCACTGAGGCTGAATGGGCAGACTGAGCAAAACACGTGCTCAGGGTGCCCTGGCACAGTGCAGGGACAGACTCTGCTGGGACACACACTTGGGATGTGGGCCAGCAGTGAAGTGGAGGAGTCAAATCCTTGGCACACTTGCCTTGCAATGCTAGGAGATGACCAGTTCAGGCTGTTTATTTGAGCTTTCAGAACTTTATGCTACAGGTTTGTGGGGTTTTTTACTGTCATCCCAGATCTCCTTCCTGCAGCATGCTGAGGGCTCTTCTTGAGGCACGAGTGAGACACAGAATAAACAAGCAAACACTTATGCAACATCTGCTATTGGAAGTACAGGACTTATTCCTCTGACTAGCTTGAAACGTGAGTTTTAACCTTAAAACAAGTATCTTTTCCTATATTAATTAATAATTTTAAATTTATATGAATGATAAAAATAAATATTAATTAACGCCCCAAGTCCCCATTGCATTGACAACAGCTTCACCTGGAATTCAGAAAGGTGATAAACAGTTATTTTCATGTTTTGTTTACAAACTCTCCCCTTCTCCCTCCAGGAAAATGCATGTTTAGTAAATACCTCTGATGACATGAGCACGTTTTATTGTTTGAGTTAAATGAATGTCACAGACTTAATTAGTTACACATTTCCCTGGCAGGAAAGGGGAAGCCATTAGAACTACTGCATTAAAATACCCCTCGGCTACTGCTGCTTTGCAGATGATTCCAATTAGGCTCATCTGCATTTCCCTGTGAGTGGTTTCAGCAGAGATGCTTGAGGAGAGGCACGGGATGAACTTCACCACAGAGAAGGGACCTTTGCAGGTCCCCTGTGCTGCCATGTGTGCCCACATCTGCAGCAAGAGCTCTGCACCCTCCCGTTGCAGCCAGGGAATATCCTGTGGTCAGCTGGCTCAGCTGTCCTGGCTCTGTCCTGCCCAGCTCCCTGCTGGGGTGCCCTGAGGAGCAGAGGAGGCCTTGGCTCTAAGCAAGCTCTGCCTGCTCAGCTGAACCAAAACATCCCTGCATTATCAGCAGCTCCCAGCACAACTCCAAACCACAGCCTGGTGCCACATGGAGGAAATGAACTCTGTCCCAGGCCAAACCAGCACACCCACACTCCCTGACTCGCCCTGTACCATCCCTCTGCCTCCAGAAGGAAAACCACACCTGTTTCTGGGCATACCTGTGCAACGTCAGCCCTCTGGTGTCACCTGCCACCTACAGCTCAGAAATAACACCCATCCTTTCCCTTTGCAGCATTGTCTCCAGAACCAGGACAAGCAAAGGAATAGAGAAGGCTCAAAGAGTGTGAGCTGACAGAAAGCGTTTCAGTTTGCTCCAGTTCCCAGCAATCTGCACCGAGGATAACAAGGAAGATGTGCTGCTCATTTCAGCTCAGGGCCACGTTGGAATGAGCTGAGCCACTTAATTAATGAATATATTTAAAACAAGGAATAGAGGGATAAAAATCACTGAGAGGTGCAATTATTTTGACAGATGCTGCCCGTAATGTCCTGTAATTCCTCATGGAAGGAGTGTGCTGAGCTAATTGTAACGTGGTGATTCCACAAACAGGCTCCTCTGGGGGACTCTTGCTTTGGGGGGAATTGGTCCTTCACTGATGCTTCATTCAGGGCCTTCTGTGACCTCATGAAAAGTTGAAAAGTGTTGTTTTATAATATAATGTAGAAAATGGGGCAAGAGCAACCACTGCAGTTTGGATTAGTGAGCTGAAACAGGATCTTGGCACCCTGGCCTTGAGCTCCTGGTTGTGTTGCTGTTGAACATGTGAAAGGCACATCCAGACAGGCACAAACACGGTCTAAACCATCCCAGAGATACCTTTAGGGTGTCCTGGTCTGACAAATGGCCAAGGGCAAGGGTTTGTGAACCTTTTAGTCAAAGGTGGTCACTGAAATTCTTTAACTCTGCCCCTACAGACTGAGAACAGCACATCTGGAGAGCCAAACTCCTCCTCAAAACACTTATCTCTGATTTATGTCATCTCTAGCTTTTAATCCTCCTCATAAGTCAAAGAACAGAGTTTTCTCTTTTTTTCAGAGTACCCTAGGTAGTCACACAAAGTTCAGAATAAACCCTCAGACTCCCTGAATCCTGGCTGCTCTGAAATTCTTGCTTTAAACGCAAAGCCAGGTTTGCTTCATGCAAGTGTAAATCTCAAAGTTGTGGAGTCTTAGAAGTCAGGGCTCAAAGTTTCTTAAGCAATTTGCCATTTGAGGATGAATATAGAGAGAAGTGCTCATTTCGAGTGAAGTCTGATTTTGTTTGGAAATTAAATCTATTTACACAAGCTCTTTGCAGCTTAACAGCTGTGGGTAAATCTCCTGTAACCCCACATGGCATTATCAGTTCTGTTTGAGAAGGTACTGAAAGCTGAAAACTCACATTTTCTAATTTCAGAGACTTGTTTGCTTTCTTTTTTGATAGCATCCTATCTCTTCTGACGCTCCATTTCTTCCATTTCCAGTTACGAATGACTCTTCCATTACTCCAGGACTATCAAATATTGCAAAAGATGAATTATACAGAAGTAGATGTTTGGTATTTTGTTAATGCTACTCAGCAGCAACAATCCAAAAGGCATTACAAAGACTCTAAAAGCCACTCAGAAAAAGAGATAGCATTCATTTAATTTATTTTAGTGATGCTGTTAGTGTCATCCTCAAATGCAGCATTTTCCCTTCTTTCAAAGGCAATTGAGGATCTGACTGCAATTCTGGTACCCATTCTGCCACAAATGTTGATTTAACTTGAAAGTGTGAGTGTTTTTATGGTGCAGGAAATGTCACAATAGAAACATCCAGAGTGGAAGGATCTGAAAGCACAGCATGGCACTGCAACCTGGGGCGGGGATCAGACCCACTCTAGGATTACACCGGGATGTGTCTGGCTTCCAGCATCCCCAAGGAAGCAAACACACTCTGGTGCCGTGACAGAGACCTAATTATGTCCTTTTTCATCCACAATTAACCTTCTAGATTAAACAGGAAGGTATCCAGCACAAAAGACAAAGGTAAAGCACAGCCAGAAAAGTCTCCTTTCACTGCAGTGCTACTGTGAGCAAAGAGGGGAATCAGGGACCCAAATCTGAGCCTCTTTCTGTCTGCCCTGTTAGCCTGACACAGCAGGTGAGTGGTCACAAATGGGAAATTCAGTTTATACCAACAGGCAGGGTTTGGGCACACACTGCCGTTTTAAAGCAAAGTTTTAGCAGCTTAGAGGAGAGGGAAATAAAAAGAAGTGGAAAATATGTCGTTACAGAGGCAGAGCATTTAGAGAACTTCTGTTGGAGGCAAAGTGTGGAAATAAACAAATTCTTGTAGACACTGCCCTCATGCTGCCTTTTAATTGAACTACATAGATCAAGGAGTGCCACGGGGAAGGGAAAAACAAACCAGTGAGGAATTTAAATGAGTTTTAGGAAGGAATTAGGAAAGTCACCATCAACCAGCTGTAAATATCTGTGATCCAAGGACCAGGATGCACTGGATTTTCACATCTCCTGCTCGCAGCAGCTCTCACAGGCACTGGAGCAGATCAGCCCCCTGCAGCCAGACCCTTCACTCCTTTCTCCTGTGCTATGGGTGTTTTATTACAGATCCCTCCTGCATGAGCCCCACTGCTGCCACATCTGTGTGTGTGGATAACACCTCACATGGAACTCCAGCCAGCCTTCCCCAGGATGTCTGGCTCCTACCAGAACCCCTGAGTCCCTCTTGTTTGGGACTGATAATCCTTCCAGACCCAAACACACACTCTTGAAAGACTCTGGCTTCAAAGGGGGCTGTGGGCCCCCCAGAAAAAAAAAAATCCTTTGGTTATAAGCAGGCACTTGTCAGGATTTTACCCATGATGAATGACCTAAAACCCAAATAAGCCTCTTTACTTGCCCTCTGCCATGAGGCCTGAGATTTAATTGGAGGTCCCAGATACTACCAGATAATATATAATTACAATGATCATCTTCTGATTAGACCAAAACCCAAAAAGCAACACTTCAGTGCCACTGAAGTCAGTGGGAGCTTTGCCAGCGACTCCAAGCTGGCAGCATTTCAACCAACATTTCTTTCACAGTAGATTTAATTAGTGGTCGGTAATGAGGCACTCTTAAAATTCTCCACATCTGGGGAAAGAGAAACATGATTAGATTAGAGTGTACAGTTATAATTCACAAATAGGATTGTTAGAACTAGTTTGCCTCTGCTTTTTTTCTCCTTCTTTGCCAGGAATAACACAATTAAACTCAGCGTCTCCACACATAATTGAGTGAGGAATGACTGAAGTGAGGTGGGGGTGAGCAAAGGCTCCTGACAGGATTTAGGGGTCCCATTTCAGATTTGAGGGAATCCTGATTAATTCCCATACGGTGTTGCAGAGAAGGTTGCAGATTAACCACAAATCACCCCAGAACAGGATATCAGATGGAAAACAAAGCAAGAGGAAATTAGGCAAAAAGTGAACCATCTCTTCCAGCAGTTAATGAACACAGACCTCTTGCCAGGAGTGTCCTCAGTGCCATGTCCCAGCACTGCCTGCTTGGACTAAGGCTGCGCCCTGATTTATATCTTATAACTGATTTATATCTTATAACTGATTTATATATTTGAGCTATATATTCATTTATCAGAGCTCTGAGTTCCCTCTGGAGTTACTGGGCCTGCCAGACCTCTCCTGTGAGCACCTCCAGGCATTTCAAACTGAGGAGAGAGCAACATCACCCTTGTTTTCTGCCACTGAGCTGCAGTGAAAATGCATAAATACACACCCAGAGGAGCTGTTCCATGGGAGATACAGCAGTGGCTGTTCCAGAAAAAGGATTCTGGTGAGAATCCAGGCGGGAATGTCCAGGCCTGGGCCATGGATATATAACAGCAGAGTTGGATTACGTGGTGGGTATGAAAGTCATTCATGAGAGAAGCCCAACAAAAAGGTTGCCCACATGGGGTGATGAACAGAAGTTCAGAAATCTGGCATGTAATTTTCATATTTCTTGGGAAATAGCCTCAAACAAACAGAACAAGTTTGATCATATTTAGAATCCCACAGGATGTTATTTCTTTGATTTCCAAAGCAAAAATTTTCTTGGTCATATAAAACTCCTCCAGTACTCCAGTCAGAAAAGAACAAAGGCTGGAAGCTGAGCTCAACAAAATGCTGTGACACGAACCCAAAGTCAGAACTGAGCTGTAATAATGGCTGGAAATATGGATTTTATTTCCATTTGCCTCCCTGAGTAAGTGCTCCCTGGCTTTCACTACCATTTGGAAGAAATCATGCCGACTCCAAACCGATTAGGAGGGGAAGCCAGTAAATGTAATATGGATTATGGGATCACTGTCTGGATTAAGCTCGCCAGAGAATGGCTACAACCTTCCCTTTCACAAAGCACAAGAGTTTCCATTTGTGGATGCAAATGACTGGACAGCATGGTTACAGCTATATTATTATATCCAGGATTTTTTTTCCTCTTTCCCTTCCCAGAGGATTACTCCTTTTGCTTGGAATAACAAGCAATAAAAATGAGCAGGCTGTAAAACCCAGTGATCTGGATGGAATTACCTCTAACTTGCTTCAAACAGCAAAGGGCCATGATCCTGGTCACAAATGACAGTGATGACAGACCATGGCCAGAAGTTTGCTGCAGTGCCAGGAAGGACAGACACAGATTTCCACACTCACAGCATGAAGGAGGATGACTGCATATGTAACTTTGCTTAGCTCAAATTCACATTTTAATATTGTTCCTGCCCTTCAAACCTCCTTTGTGTGCAAAGGTGGTTTTTTGTTTCACTACATGGCCTGGAATTATTGAGTTTCTGACCTGCCTTTGTTCAGCTAGCACCAAAATGAGCAATTACATTCAGCAGAAGTGTAAGATCAAATGCCATAAATAGCCTGGTGCCTTCATGCTGCCCTGGAGGGATCCCATTTTCATCCTCGTCAAGGTATAATTGTGCATACCTACCAATGTCACATCCACAGGGAAATAGTCAAGTTTGCATTTTACACACGAGCTGAGATGCTAAAGAAAACTTCTGTCACTGTTGGCTATTTAACACAACCAGGCCCCCACGAAATTTACTTGAATCTGTTATTGGCATCAGCCGGAATCTCATAAAACCTCAGAATGGTGGTTGACTTCGCATAAGCTTTTCTCTGCTTAGGAAATTCTTATCAAGAGTAAGTTTACAATGAAAAAGACTCACCTCACTTCTCTGAAATGCTTGTGGAAATATGTGACCTTCAGGAAACAAGATGATGCTTTGGGCTCCAAGGCTGAGGAGCAAATGTTATTCAAGTATTTCAAGCTGTCACTAGAAAGGGGCACTCTGGTACAGAGCATTCCCTGAATTCTCAACTGCAATGGTAAATTTGGGGATTCAGTCACATCAAATCATTCAGGGCAAACAGAAGCAGACTTCTGGTATCGCTCCCCCACCTATATACAAAGTTTATTCCTGTATAAAAGCAATACCTATTCCTAAAGCTCAATGCATTCGCTGGGGGAAGGCTGGATCCATCACCTGGATGTGTCAGAGCCTTTCCCAGAGCCCAGCTCACCCCGAGGAGCTGCGCACATCACTGGAGTGATTTGATAACATTGTTTTATGGAACTGTGCTCTGTCACTGTCTGGCCAGGCTGGGTCACCCCGAGGGAGTGAATCTCTGCAGAGGAGCAGAGCTGTTAAAAATTAAGTGTTGCTGGGGTGCTGGCCTTTCCTCAGGCTCCAGGTCTGAGAACAAAGATGTTTCCCTCCAGCAGCAGGGCAGGGAGTCTGAAACTTGAACACTTGCTTCTTTTTTTCCTCAGGACTTTTCTTTCCAGTGCAAGAGCTTGCCTCTCCTTCCAATTATTTTAACTCCTTGGAGAGCCATCACCTCTTCTAATGGAAGTGATGCCAGAACTCCTGGGAGCACCAGCATGGCCTTGAAGAATATAAATCCTTCTCCCACTTTCTCTCTTAATCGCCACTAAATCCCCTTACATTATGCTGAATTAGATAACAGCGAGGGCATTAATATTTCCTCAGATAAGAAATAAGCTGCCCTCAGTTAAACAACCCCTATTATTTATATCCATGTGAGCAACAACCACGAATTAGAAGCTGCTGGATTCCCTGGCTTTTTTTCTTTTCTTTTTTCTTCTGTTTTCTTTTTCTTTTTAAACATGGTGGCACACTTCAAAAAAAACCAACCACTTGTGAAGCTGGGGACAGAAGTTATTAAAGTAATGGGAAAAGCCTGATGGAACAAAGCTGATCCAGAACATGGATTGAGGAATATTATGTAACTATCAAATGTTTCCCAAAAGCAAGTGAATAGTGCCCTGAATCTGTGGATGTGACATCACCGCCTCCTAAGAACTTAATTCCCACAGATCCATTGTATCTTGTGATTATTTACAGGGGAGATTGTCTCCAAAGCACACCCTGGGTGCAGCCATTAGGCTTAGGAAGTGCTGCTCCCTGTCAGGGCTTCAATAACTGGGTTTATGGGCTTCTCTTTTATTATCTGCACTCCAAGATGTGAATCCCCACTGAATCCACCCACGCCTGCATGGGGGAATTGGCTGCTGGATATGGCTTGGCTTTTTTCAGCAACTCTACCCTCCCAGGAGAGAGTTTCACCTGAACCAAGGTGGAAAAGGACCTTGAAACATTTTTTTCCAAGCCACAGATGGAAACATTAAGAGCTTAATTAGAAAAGTACATTTACTTGAGCTGACAGATTAATCTGAACTGTAACTATGGATGATACAGCCCCAGGTTAAAGAAAAATCACGTGGCAATTCAGTAGGAGCAGTTGATTAAAGAATTACCAAATAACCCCCATGAATCTGCACTTCTGAGGTCCAGCTCTAATTTCTCAGCAGTTAACTTAATGGCCAGCTGAAAGCTCAGTGCTCAGATGATTCAACAGAATATTCATTCACCATCAGTAAACACAAAAGCCAGGAGTTAGGAGGAATTTGTGGTACCCAATGGAATTAGCAGGATCTGGGCAAACTACCTGTAATCATTTCTTTGATGGATGAGACTTTCCCCCTTGGCAGACAGCACATGTTGTAGTTCTTCTGAATGTGCTTATTATTTTAAAATGTTTGTTCAATCATTGTCTCAGCAAACGAAGGGAAATGGGTTGTCAGGAATGTATACCTGTGGTTATCCAAACTGCTTGTTCAGCCTCAAAAAGTGCATATTTTTCCTATCTCTGAACAGAAATTTATTCTTCCCCTGAAATATTTCTAAGTGTTTTCTTGCAAAACAGAACAATTCTGCAAATGAGAATAAAGAGGAATCAGTGACAAGGAAAACAAGGGTGTCCCGGTCAGATTTTTGCACACTGATATTTCTGTGGGGACTACAGTGGGGAGTCCTGCTGACCTGTTGAATTCCAAACTATGAATTTCATCCACCCCTCTCAGTCCATCCCACGTACCCGGATTTCCTTCAAAGAAAGGAACCTGCAAACTCCCTGCTCCCCTGCAATGCCCATAAACTGGATGTCAATCCAGCTGCAAGCACTTCACAGCACCAGGCAGGGGGATCGCGTTAATCATTCACATCTCCAGTGTTTAAGCCTCAGAAATCCCTGCGGGTCTCATTACGAGCTCGGCTCCGGCTCCAGGCACCCCCAGCAGCACGCCAGGGGAGCAGAGGGAAGCTGTCTTCCCTCTCCCCTCCCAAATTCTCCCTCTCCCCTCCCCGGCCGTCAATCCCTGCTTGCCCCAGCCCTGGAGGAGGTTTTTGTGTGCTCAAGTGAAGAAATAGCCTGACAGACTGCTGCCCGCGTCTAATCCTGCAAATCAGCACCAATAATCATCTTAGCTCTCCAGCGGAGCTATTTTTAATGAGTGCCACCCCCCAGTTCCAGATGTGAAGCCATTGCCTGCTGGCTAATACTGGGCTCCCACTGGGACCCTATAATCCCCCGGGATTATTCAGGGAGATGCTTCTCTCTTCTTTTTACATAACCAAGGGGACCTTTCTTATTTATCATCAGAATGGAGTGGTTTCTAAATTCAGGCCACCAAAGCTGTTCTCTAAACCGACCCTCTGTACACAGATATTTATCCATTTATAAATACAATATACTGAACTGGGATAAATAGGCTCCTAATTCTAGGCATTCCAGCTTTTCCAGTTATTGTTACAATTAAATCACAAATAATAATGTATTTATTTTTTTCACTAGATTCAGATTTTCCCTGGGACGAAATAAAATGCAGTGTTTACTCATAGACCAAACCTTATATAATTCTTCAGGATATGATTCCTACTACGACTGCATTGGGTGACAACTGCATTTTGAAAGACACACACACAGACATCGATGTTGTCTGCCAGCATCTCAATTTTCTTTGAAACATATAAACTCTCACTGCCTTCCTTTGGCTGCAGGAAGAAATCTGTCAATGTTTTTAAAGTTCAATATGAAATACCTCCCTTGCCACAAGAACTGAGTGGGAAGATTTTTCCTGTTCCCTGAAGAGCTGTAAGATTTTGGAAGTGTTTCATGTTGTGCATCAGGACAATCCATCAACACTTTGAAACTCCTCGAGGAAGAGAAATTCAGATTTCCTGTCACTGGTTCTGTGCGGCCGAAAAGTTTCATTCCTGCAATATGAAAACATTTTGTTCCTATTTGAAGCATCTCATTTTTGAGACGGAGATACCTAAAATATTGAACTGAAAAAATGATCACTTCTTAAAAACCCACCAATTTTCTTATTTTGATAATGATTAAAGATATAATTTTAAAATTCCTTTAAAATTTTTTCATTTACCAAAGGCAAAATCAGATTAATTTCAGGTAAGAATTTCTCAGGGTGACTTTCTTTAGGAAACAGTGGGTTTGTTGACTCAGCTACCCGGAATAAAGTGTCCAAATTAAAATGGTTCATTGAGCAGGAGCCAGAGAGAACTCCTAGACCTTGTTGTTGTGTTACCAGGGCAGGACCTGGGGGAGGATGGGGAGCAGTGGAGAGCAACTGGCTGTGATATCTTATTACTAAAACACACACGTTTCTATCCAGAAATCTTAAAAATATTAAATATTTCTCGTGGTTTAATTAAGGGAAATGCTGCCACATGATTTTATTGTATGGAATTTGGAAGTTTACAGAGACAAAATTATCTTGATTTTGACTGCAACGTTTTTGGCTCATCCTGATACTCTCTTAACCCCCAATCCAAATAAAATGGATTCTTTGCTTTACAACCATTCTAGAAGAAAACATTTTTTTTTAAAAAACACCCACTCAGTGGATGGTCAGAGGTGTAAACTCAGGGATTTCAAACCAGAGCATTAATGAAATATGAGTGTGTTCGACTCCTGGAATTGCAAACAAAAGCATTTCTGTGATTTCTTGACTGCACCTTTGCTACATCTTCCCATCCCACATTCCTGCCTTTCTCTCCTGCCCAGTGTCCCCGCAGTGACCCTCAGGTTGTTGCTGCCAGACCCAGAGAGGAGCCTGTCCCTGCCCTGCCCCTCCAGAGCTGCTGTGAAAGCTTCAGAGCTCAACCCACAGCAGCTGGAGTACATGGACAGACAGGGACTGCAAAAATAGGTTTCCAAGGAAACCAGAAAATCCCAAAAATGTCATGTCTCTTGATGGAAATACTTAATTGAGTGATTTAACCACTTTCCCTAGATTTAATTTGGTCTCAATAACAAATTTATTTTTTAAAATGTTGGCTCTTTGAGTAGAAAAAAACCCCCTTTTATCCACATTTTTAAAACTACTTCACAGATCGTTCACAGGACTTGGGCAAAAATGCAGCAAAAGTTGCTGGCAGGACTGGAGAAGGACCTTTGATGCCTCGACCTTCCAGACCAACACTTCAACCTCTCTTTGGAGAAAAAGAAATTAAATATGTTTTTTATATATAAATTCTGTGGTTCAATTTAAAGGTTCTGGTTTTGTCACTAACATGTTTTAATGACTGCAGGAGATTTCAAATCTATGGCCTGGAGGCACCAGGTACCACAAAGCTAAATCCAGTTAAACTGGTCCATGATTTGGTCATTGATAATCTCCTTGTGACAGAGTTGGAGTTTTTAACTGGTTGGGTCTTTTTGTTTTTGTTTTTTTTTTTTAAGGAAAACCCATTTGGTTAATTTTGAAAAGCCAAGTAAAGCATTTTCCTGTGTTTTGCATTCCATGTTATTTGTCCAAAGGCTGGAAGAAGCAATTAGGAGGTGCAGCAAGGGGTGATGGTGTGCAGGCAGTGCCTGCTTGGGAAGGGCTGGGATCACTCCCAGCCCGTGAGGAGCTGAACCATCACACACAGCACCCTTTGCTGCTCCAGCACAGTCCCTAATGGGTGAGTGGCTGCATGGCTGTAATCTGATTTAAAATGAGAAATAGCCAGGAACATCTGCTCCATCCCCACCCAGCTCAGCTTTGCTGAACTCCCGGGTGTGTTGCAGTGAAGGAGCCACCATCTGCTGCTGAACTCCTGCCCTTTCCATCTCCTGTGCTCCCGCCAACCACCTCCCAAACCCAGGAAAACCCATGGAATGCCTGGGAGGCGGAGCAGGAGCCAGCAGAGCTGGGGGGAAGCTGTCACATGGTGACACCCAGGAGTCACTGACAGCCACCCACCCACTCCCACCTCGATAAATGAGTGTTCTTGGAGAGGCTCTGCCCGTGGAGCCAGCCCACAAACATCTGTGCCATTGGACACCTTCCCCCTTCCAGAGGATCCTGGAGGTGTGGGTCAGACTGAGGGGAAATGATGGACTCACCTGAGCTCCCGGGGGATGAGAGAACTCTCACTGGGAATCTCTGCTTGGAAATAGGAAGAAACAGAGCCCCACTTTCTGGAGGTATTGGTGTGTTTATATCAACTTGCTGATTTTTAAAAAGTGAGAGATAAGCTATAAGAGATCTATCAGCTTTTTCTGGTTGCTTCTGGCTATGCTCTCATAAATACAATGGATTTGGAGAATGCATAACATTTGCTGACCTTCCCAGTCAGGCTCCAAGCCAGTGAAACTCATGGGTGAGAGCAGCAAAGGGCAGCACAGACCACTCTGGGGGCTGTGGAAGACCTTTGTGCTGACTGGCCAGTGTTTTGGTCCAGCCTCAAACATTCATTCTGGATCCTGGTATTTTCTTTTACCATCAACTTTTGTCAATAATAGACCTCAGAATGTAATCAGGGGCATTCTGTTGTAAGAAAAGAAAAACAACCAAAAGGAAATCCTTGGCGAATTGTCTGTTAAAACCCTCCTGTTCGCTATATACTGAATTAAAAATAAAGCATGTTCATGATGGAAGTAGAAAGGAATTGTTTGCTTGCCTTTGCTGTTTGGCTTCTCATATATTGGCTGCGTTGTGCAGAATATTATTATTATTCAACCCCCCCTCCCAATATTTCACTCTCACGGACCCAAGGATTGCAGCAGCCAGTTCTCACACACTTGTTTCAGCCTTAAAATCTCCCTGCTAAGTCAACGTACATAATCCAGTGACAGATTGGGCTCTTGCTGTGGAGACAGAAGAAATAATCAAGTGCAGGGCAGAAAATCCCAGACACCCATCTGACTTCACTGCCAGAGAAAGCAGCCGGTTCCTTAAATTACAGCGAACATGTCAACAAACAGCAATAATGCAGTGAACTATGGCCCAGAATGGCCTGATCCCTGTGCCAGCACAGGCCTTGGCTCGCCCAGCTCAGCTCTAACCTTCCAGTTTTGTGGTCAGGGAGGAAATGCAGAGCTGGCACAAGCCTTGCAGAAAGGTTTGGAGGTGGCAGAGATGTGTTTCATCTCTGTTTCCTCTCTCGCTGTGAGTTTCTGTCATAGTTAAGTGGGATCAGTCCTGGAAGGAGGACTTTTTTCCCCTTCTCATTTTTCAGAGGCTGATTCCTTTTGAATCAGCCTCCGTGCTGGGAAGGGCTGCAGTGCCTTGACACCCAACTCTTCCTCCCCACTGAAGAAGTCCCAGAGATGGGACTCTGCTCCCTGCACAGACTTTTAATTCCAGTGAAACCCAGCCTGCAGTGTTTGCCTGTGCCAAATGTCACCTTGCAGAAACCCTTCCTGTGCCAGCCAGCACAGAATCCCCCCGGCCTGGGGAAGGCAGCTGCCTGCTGCCGATGGTTACACACAGCCATGTGCAGCCCAGCCTGCTGCTCAGGAGCGAGGAGCCACCCCCAGAGAAGCTGCCTCTCCTCCCAGCCATGGAGGGAGGCAATTGTTCTCAGCTCACACACCAGGGAATGGTTCTCAGCTGATCTGAGATGAGCATTTCAACCCAAGAATGGAGTTTCATCTTTGCTGAAAGAGGTAACAAAGCTCTCGAGAGCTTAGTGAAGTTAAACTCCTCCCAGCTCACTGTTTGTGGAGTCTAGGGCTGTTCCATTTGTCCCTCATATATGGAAATAAGAGGAATTTCCCCCAGACAGAGCATTCAGCCCTTAGAGCCAACAAACTGCACTTACCCAGGGAATTTCCTTCTTTTCCAGGCAAGTGAGTGCAGGAACAGATGAGCAGATCCCTCTGCTGCTCCCATTCCAAAGCAAACTGGCATTTGTCACCTTGTCCACTTTCAATCACTTTTCTAAGTGACAAATCATCTGTCCAGAGCCTCCATAGCGTGTTTGGATGGAAGGAGAGGAATAAAAAGACAACAAACCTTCAGTACAAAGTTATGTATGCGGCTACAGGTGTGATCCTTATACCCGGAGAGAAAGCAGAGACTCCAGCTGTCCTTCAGGGAATGAGGGACGTCAGATCTTGGCACCTGATAGACACTGTTCCCTAAAGAAATAAATTGAAAATTAATTTTCTTCTGACCTCCACTGACTTGGTGTTAACATTCACCTTTCTCCCCATGCCCTGCCTGCATTTTGACCTCTATTTTGGGATGGTGCCTTGTTGTACCTGGATGGCTGTTGGTTTTGGCAGCCCTAGGCAGACATCAGTAGATCCCTCCTTTGTTTCTCTACATGTCATTTAAGAATTTTTAAATAATTTTAATTGGTTTATCTAGCATAATGACACAGAACTACCTTTTCATCTAAGAAATAACAAATATTTAAACAGATTTTGTCTCCCTCATCTTATTTCCCTGGTCATCACTATCTTGCTCAGTGTTTTATAGACAAAAATGTTGCAGAGAGGTTTCTGCATCCCTCAGACACTTCCAATCTTCTTTTTTCTTTCCCCCTCATTTTTCCCTACCCTGTGTGATTTGTTTTTCCTCTTCTCATTTTATTCTGTTTCCTTTGATTTTCTGCCTTCTTTATCTCCCCTGTCTTGAGCTGCAGGTGCCCTTCAATACCCCCAGCTGCTTTTGCTTTTCAAATCCATGCAGCTGCAGCCAGGAGAAAGAAGCAGGAGGGATGAGAATCCTGCAGTCCTGTGCTGGGGGGCACGAGGGAAGCCAGGAATTAGAGATGGACAACCTGTGGGGGAGAGGAACTCGAGAAACACATTGTGAGTGGAATTTGAAACACTGCTAAAAATTAACACCAGACCAACTGAGGGGGCTGAGGGTGAAAACTTCCATTTTATTTCCATACCTTCTGGACTCTTCCCTCCTTTAAGCTCTTTCAAATCGAGTTAAATCTTGTGCTCCTCAGACAGGCACCGTTCCCACTGACTGGTATTCAGCATCCTGCTCTCACACCTCCTGAAGATACACCAAGCCCTCTCTATTTATTCCAAACTCCCGCTCCAGATGGACACACAGATCTCCAAAGAGCTTCACTCCAACATCCACCCTCCCAGGTTTTTTTGGGGTTTTTTTTTGAGGCAACCCCAGTAATGAAAATAAATGCCTGGGGCCTGACAGAAAGCAGGCGTTTGATTACATTAACAGCCAGTTTCCCAGCCGAAAGTGATAGCAAATTAAATAGCCATTTGAGATGGGGAGTAATAAAGCCAGGAATGCTGGCACAAATCGCCATCTGTGTGTTGCTCACTGAGGGCTCACTCTCCAAACCTGGATGCAGCAAAGCATGTGACTGAAAAACACAAAAAAAAACCCCCATAAAATGAGCACTAGGCCTGTATTTAACTACTTTGCTACAATAAAGGCGGAAAATCCACTTCAGAATTTAAAATATATATGAACATCTAATATATATGTGAAAAAACATCCTTAAGTAAAGCAAGTGGTGAGTCACTTCCAATTTGTTCTGTTAGGAATAATGCCCTGCAGTAGATTCAGACAGCCTGTATTACTTGAAAACAATTAATATTTAAACCTGAAGCAATCAAATGATGGTAAATCAGAGAGAAGACTGGACATCTATTTCTAACATGATGATTTGAGCAGTCCCCACAAGCAGTGTTTCCCCTAAGAGGTGAATTTGTGTATCTGAGGTTCACAAGTTCCCGTGTAAAGGTTTGCTCTGCACAGCAAAGCAGGTGAAGAAATATCAGATCTGACACATAAAACCCCACTTTTTGAGGCCTCACAGCTCACTGTCCAAGTGTTCAAGATCTTTTCATGGGAGATAGATTTGTGTGAAAATATTGCACCTAAAAACATTGCTACTAAATAAAGGAAAAAGCCAGAACTTGCCAGGCCCACAGGTGCAGAGCACCTGCCCAGGCTGGGAGCAGCATTTTGCTTCTAGAGAATATTTGCTTTTAGGTTTCACAGCAGCAATACACAATTTAAGCCAAGTAGCCAATATTTTCAATTTCATTTCCCACTCACTGGTGGGAAATTCCCCTCTTCCTTTAAATTGCAGGTCCAGCCAGTAGGTGGTTCTGAGAGTTTCAGCCCATAGGAAATAAAAAATAATAATAAGAAATAAATTCAACATCAAGGCTTCATTATTACCACGAAAAGATTAAAAATTTAATCTAAACATACCTTTCAGATCCAAGCAGGAGGTACAGGCGAGAGAACATCTTCATTTTTCTATAAACAATATTTGCAAAGATTAATTTGTGATTTAGCTGCAGGTGTTGGCAGTACTGTGGTTAAGCACCTGCTCCATCCATATGAAATCCTGTTGGTGAGTTTGACTTAAATTTAACTACATGAAAAACCGTGTTCCTAAACAAGAGCTGCTGGGAGGGAACTTCACAGCAAGACTGAATTTTAAATTAATTGATCTCCAAACTCCTCCATCAAAATTCCTTGCTCTGACACAAACACTGGTGTCAGAAAGGTACCGACAACAAAAATTCTGCATCAGAAAGAAAAGCAATTTTAGAGGACTTTGTTTCAGGCACTAAAGAAAGAATTGCAAATAGTTTCAATGCTGAAAAGAAAAATTCTTCAGATTGTTAAAGTGTTCATTTTGCTTTTAAAACAAAGGGGTTTTTTAGGGAAAATGCCTTGGGAGAGCAGGAGTGTGAGGTTGCAGAGCCCTGGCAGGGGAAGCTGCCTGTGGCAGACATTGCAGTCCCTGGGAAGCTGTGATGGGATGGGCACTGAGCTGATTCCTCACGCCTGTGTGGCCCCACGCTGTGTTCCTTGAGGCTGCAATTAATGCAGAGTTACTAATCATGCCCTGCTCTCCCCACTCCTGCCCTTGTCCACGGGCCCTGTCCCTGCTGGGGCTCCAGCTCGCTGGCTCTGGAGGTGTTCCACGGTGAGCCCTCAGCAGCTGCTGCTTCTCCTCTTCACTGTGAGCAGGTGTTTCCATATTTTCCAACATCCATGCCTGTTCCAGCCAAGGGACAGCAGATCCCAGGGCTGGCAGCTGAATTTTCACGTCACCCAGCACAGGAAATGTTCCTTTGGTTCCTGGGGGCCAAAGTGCCCACATGGAATACAGAACTTACTTATGCACCTTTGACAATCCCCTTAACACCATAATGCTAAAATATAATTACAGTACTTTCATTCTAAAGGCTTAGACAATGTGCCCCATCTGTCTGTATGTAACTGAGTTCATCCAGTTTGAGTTTCCAAATTTTCTGCACTCTCGACTCTCTTCTTCTACCTCCCCATGTGCTTTGTGGTGTCATTAAGGAAACAAACTGGGGAAAGCTACTAATGATGTCATCCCCTCTGGCTTTACTACATTTTCCCGAGTAGATTTAGATGAGATATCAGGGAAAAATTCCTCCCTGGGAGGGTGGGGAGGCCCTGGCACAGGGTGCCCAGAGAAGCTGTGGCTGCCCCTGGATCCCTGGCAGTGCCCAAGGCCAGGCTGGACAGGGCTTGGAGGACCCTGGGATAGTGGAAGGTGTCCCTGGCCACGGTAGTGGATGGAACTGGATGATGTTTAAAGGTCCCTCCCAACCCAAACCATTGTGTGATTCTACAAATGCTGTTCCTGCAGTTTCTCATGATCCAATGGGGAAGGCACTCAGCACAATTTAATTTTTTTCTGTGCTGCTGCATTTTATTTTATTTTTAATAGATGGCCACCAGTTCCAGATGTCTCTAAAAATGAGAGCGTCTGAGTAATTCAGTGCTCCCAAGTATCAGCACTGTGCAGGCAGAACAGATGGCCATTCCCACAGCCTTGGACGTGCATTCTCCTGACGTGTGAGATGGAAACTGCAGGGCAGCAAAAATGAGGGATTGCACTTTTTTATTAACTTTATGGGGTGAGTGACATTTTGCTGGAAGCCAGGCTATTTCTGGTTGCCATGTGTGCTGCTGCTCATACCTCAGTTGGAGATGAAGTTGTGGCAAGACGTGGGACCTGTCATGATGCAGCAGACAGCAGGAGGATGAAAGTCCCTGGTCTAGACAGATGAAGATAGAATCACATATTTTTCATTTAGTATTGAAGGACACTTCTATCAGCATCAGCTATCAGTGGACACATTCTTCTCCATGACAAAATAAGCAATTATCACAGCAATTCTATACAAAGAAGTGGGATTATACAAGTAGAAATGAATGATAATAACTATATAAAGAGATATTATGGATTTCTTGCATCTAAATGTGTAGATGAAAAGTTGTAAATAGATTTACATATAAAGAAATAATATCTAGACAGGCAATCATTTGTCAAGATTTTAATGTCTTGGTTCCTCTCATTAAATACAGCCACATTGTCTCCTTTCACATAGAAATTAATCATTATTTCATTGAAGTAAAAATAACAGGAAAATAAATTCAGCCCTGCCTTGGCTTTGTGATTTAGCACCTTTGACCCATAGCAGGTTTTTCACAAAACCTTTTAACATCTCTGCAGAAAGAAAACCTAAAATAATGGCTGCACTGGTTTATTCCATGATTAAGTAAAAATGTCTCTATTTCCAGCAGAGTTCTGCATTCTCTGATATATTACTCAAAGCACACACATTTGGATAATTTTTGTGTTCTAAACATTCCTATCTGGCGTGTTAGCCCAATTTCCTTTAATTATCTATCAGGACTAAAAGGCGCTGATTCACCCTGGTGCTCGGTGATATCCACACAAATTGGTTGCATGAACTCTGCTTCCTGACTTCTGAAACCTTCTGCTGTTTTTAACTCATTCACTCTAAAAATTGCACACTTTAAATGGAAAGCTTTAAAAGTTAAGTTCCTGGGCTACAATTCCAGTAAGGAGGACCCTAAATCTTGCTCCAGGGCTCCCACTGAGGTGGTGCTGACATATCAGTAAGGGAATGTTGCTCAGTGTTGTCTCCCATATATAATTTTGACAGCAATATGCAGAGCCATGTCTTTGAGGCTCGGACAGTGAGAGGTAAGAGCACCCCTGAGAGTGTTCCAGACACAGCCACAATGCCAGTTTTCAATAGGCCTGGCCTCAGTTAATTTGATAAAGATCATTTTCAATCCCGGCGTGTTCCTGCCAGTGATTCTGTGTTCAGGAGCTGGCACCTCCAGTGCCAACCACAGCAGCACATTGTGCCAGGCAGCCCCTGCTCTGCAGGCTCAGCACAATTCTGGGGTGCCTGAACTGTTGCAAATTCCTCGAGGGTCTGATCCTTCCCCCAGCTGACACCAAAATTTCCTTGAGCCCTGACAGAGAAGGACAAGGCTCTGGTTTGTTGGCCCCAATCTGCAAGGGGCTGCACAATCCCATGGGTTCCCATCTTTGCCATCTGAATTATTTTGGTACCTTTAGCCCAAGGGTGTGAAGAATGTTATAGAGAGTCTCTTGAAAGAAGAAGAGAGCAATAAAGGTGGTGGGAGAGCTGGAGAACATCACTTAGAAGGCACTCTAGACACTAAAGGAGTTATTAAGCCAGAACTACACAGGGTGATTTTCCTGACTGCTCTGCCCCTTGCAGTTCTCCACAGCCACTGGACAAGGGTAAGAATGGCAAAAGGGAGTTTGAAAACTGGAAAAAACCCAACAACTTCTTGTTCCTCTCTTGCTAAAGAGTTCAGCACTGGCAGCCCAGGAATGGATCCATTTGTGGACATGGGATGTTCTCAATTATCCCTTGTGGTGAGACAGAGGGAATGGCCAGCAAGGGGAGTAGCTTGGACAGGTACCTCTTAGGATTGGGATAAAAGTGTTTTAATCCTGCTTTGGGAGCAGGTGTGTGTGGTCTCTGGAAATTATCCCATCCCTATTTTTTATTGCTCTGTGTTGAGTGCAGCTGGAGGATTTCTGCAGCCCCTCCAGGCACGGAGGTTCTGTGACTGCTCGAAGGCAGCAGAGTTTCTCCCCAGGAGAGGCTCTCCCAGCCCCAGGGGATTTATGGGTTATGTCAGCTATTCCCATGCTCCTCAAGCAAGTAATTAATGTAAAGTCAAGCTTTAGGTACCTCCTCCCTCAGTTTCATAACAGAAATATTGGTGATAAACTGTCAGGTACCCAGAGGTCTGTGGGGCACTCTAAAACCAAAATGCTTTACAATTAGACTTTTCTCCTACTTACTCCAACTCACAATTAATTTTCAGTCCCACTGCTGTTTATAAACCCCCACAGTCACGCTGTGCTCCTTCCTAATGAAAACAACCACAACACATGCACATGTTTCCCAGCACATGCATTTTTTTTGCCAGTGTGTAGCTTATGATGTGGCTGCTTGCCAGGCTGCTGGCATTTCAGAATTCATCCCATTCCCCTTGTTCTGTCCCTCTGAGGTACTCACATTGCTCCATTATGTCATTTATTTTAGAAGCACATCTAAAGAAGGAGGGGGGAAAAGAAAGAAACTTGTTTTTTAAATTTGGAGCACATCGCTGGAGCAATGTACTCCTGATCTACCTGGGTTTTTTGGGGTTTTTTTTTCTGTTTTAAAATTTCTTTACTTAATATGGATAGAATATATGAATAGACACAACAAAATCCAGTGGAAGGTTCAGAGCAGTGAGAAAACTCATCAGTGAGCAAACTCACAGTGGGAGGAGTGAATGCTTTGGGTGACCACAAACCACAAGACTGCTGAAATCAGGTTTGTAACTCCCTTACACAGATCAGAATAGATCCCCTGGGTTATAAAATATTCTGGTATTTCTATATCTTTATGTACACACTGAGGGCTAGAGAAGGTATTTCGTGGTTCTGGTAACAGAACAAGCTGAAGTTTCTCAGTTTCTCTTTCAGAATTGAGAGTTATTAAGGACAGAGCAGCACGGATGGATAAAATATTCCTAAACCTGGGACCCACCCCTACAGCCTGTACTGTGCTTAAACTCCAGCCTGCTGTAAGAACACCATATTTGAGAGGAAACTGTTGCTCAGTGCTCTCTGAGAAGCCTGTTGAGAGGTGAGACAGTGGCATAACCAGGTGTCAGATGGTATCAGATGCAATTACACTTTTTAGAATAACTGGAGTCACACATCTCCATTCAAAATCCACAGCAAGCGTTGCCCGAGGATAAACTGAACTGAAAGGGGTGCCCGGGCACCTTTGTTGTCCCTTGGCACAGGAACAAATTCTCTGCCATTTAATTATGGCAGGGAACTGTCGGGTGAGCGTGTCAGACAAGGGAAAGGCAAGGATCAGTTTCCTTTTTTCTCCATGAGCACCCTGCTGCAGTGTCAGGTGCGCAGGGATCCCAGCTGGAGATCAGCCCCACACCAAATCCAGGGCAGCAGCAGCCAGGGGTAACCTGAGCCACCTCCCTGCCCTGCAAACAGCCTGCAGCTGGGCAGCTTCAGTCCTCCAATGTGCCCTTCTTGCTCGCTGCTCCCATTGCGAAAGTTTGCTTGTAAACCTGCTTCTCCCTTTTCCTTCACAGGTATAAGGGTACAATAATGGTTCCAAATAGAAGCCCTTCCCCTGGTTTCAGACAAAAGCTAGCACTTAGAAATCAAATATGTTTTAAAGGCGTTGCAGAGGCTGGCTGTAATAGCTACCATATAAATGCATTGCAGCGCTGCTCAGAGCCCTCAGTTCAGAGCAGAGCCTGGGTCCCATTATGGCACTTTTTGTAAAAGGCAGATGACAGTGGTACCAGCTTGCTGAACTTGTCAGAGAGATTACTTTGATTCATTTTCTTCTGCCAAGGAACATGTGACAGTGCTGGAAGAAACGGCCTCAGGTTGAGCCAGAGGAGGTTTAGATTTGAAAATATTTGAAATATTTGAAAAAAATTTCTTCACAGAAAGGGTTATCAAACATTGGACCAGGCTGCCCAGGGCAGTGACGGAGTCACCGTTGCTGGAAATGTTCAAAAACCGTGTGCATGTGGCACCTGAGGACAGGGTTCAGTGGTGAACATGAGTTGACAGGCAGACTTGATAAACTTGGAGATCTTTCCCAACCTCACCAATCCTCTGATTCTACAATTCTGCAGCTCCTGGGACTGCCAGCAGCATTAGAAATCTCTGATTTCTATAAAGATTTCTTCTATAAATCAGAATAAGTGCACCAGGAAAGTTTTCTTCTTCTCAGGACCCTTGAAAAACCCCACTTTGGGCATCTTGGCTAATATCCATACTTGGAATAACAGCCTGTCCCTCAAGGGTCTCATTTATTGCAGTCCTGCTTGGATTGAACAAAACCTTTAGATGAGCTGAGGATTTTTAGTGGACTACACAGCAATTAACTTTATTCTTCCTTTTCAATGATAATATACAGGTGACCTTTTAAAACAGCTATTATTAAATGAAGAAGTTGCTGGATTTGTTATAAATTTCAAACCTGTGAACAGTTGGTCCTGGGTCTTAAAGAGAGACAGCTACGAAAGCTACATAATAAAAAAGCACAGAGAATGTTTTAAAATTCCTCAAAAAATGTTTTGCTTTGTTGAGTGCTGGATCATGCAGGGTCCTGGAGGTGCTGGCTCTCACCTCTGGTGACCACAACGAGCTCAGAGTTCTCCAGAGAGGTCCCTGACAAGGACGGAGCAGGAGGAACACACCAAAAACCTTTCTTCGACCTGCTGAAGTGGCTGCTGTGCTGGGAGTGGATGGTTTTCCAAACATTTTAAGCAAAAACACAAGTGCAGAGTGAGGCTGAGCCCTGGCCAAGGAAATCCATGCAAGAAGCACCACAAAGTCACCTGCAGCTTCTCAGTGGGCCTGAAGCCAGTAAAAGTTTCCCATTGGTTTTACTGGGTGTACACTTTAAAAAATACAAATACACCTTCACAAATGTGGCACAGAGTTGGTCACATTATCTTAGACATTGAGGCTTGCACGACACAAATTCTTCCACTCAAACAAACACCACCCAACAGTATAATCTCACAAATGGGACTATTTTGCTCAGCAAGTCTGTGGCTGCTGAGCCCAGGCTGAGACATGGGCAGAAGTACATGTTCCTTTCCTCTCTTTTCAAGCACAAATATAATCCTGAAGATGTTCAAATATTCATGATACTAAATATTTAAATTCTTCCACCCTGCTGGCCTGGATACTTCTACATTCACCAAAAGGAAAAAAAAAAAAAAAAGAAGAAGAAAAAGAAAGAGTTCTAACAAACTAAAACCAGAAACCCAGTGAAACAGAAAAAAATGTGTGTTCAGCAAACACAGGTGAGTGTTTAGGACATCACAGCTTTAGTCAAAGCACTACCAATGAAACAGGGATGAATTTATTGCAAAGGAATGACCATAAGGAATCACAACTCACAGCGTTTCAGGTAAGAGGGCACTTGCTTAAGAAGGAAACTGCCCCTCTCTCAAAAAAATATTCTCAAATCTCTTTGGGCTGGCATTTTTACAGGAAACATTTTATCAAATGTGTCTTAAGAACCACTAGATTGAGTTGAAAATCACCTCCTCTCTTTAGATATTTATTTACTGAGACATCCAGATCTCTTCTCACACGATTTTTACCAGTTGGCATCTGTGTTTTCCAGACACATGTGAGCCAGAATTATCCACAAATCCATGAAAAAAATGTTGATGTTGATACACTGAATATAGAAAACACATGAACAAACATCTTCCAGGTATGCTATTAAACTAAAGTGATAAAGTTTATCCAACTCTGCAAACATAAAGGCAGGAAAAACCCAACAAATAACACGCTTGTGGAGCCTTGGCAATTTTACTTTTAAATGCAAACCCAAAGCATTCAGAACAATTGGAGCATTTCTTTCATTTCCAGCCACATGAGTGATGCTGAATTAATATATGGGGCACACCTGAGGGAATTTGCTCCAGTATTAAGCCCTTAAATACAAGGTTTTGTTCCTTATTTCTTTCTCCCATTCTCTTTTCCATAATTCTGGGTGTATGAGGGACTTTAACCCTTTAGCTCTTCAAGGTTTTATTCCCCTTGAAGCAGCTGCAACCACAGCACCAGATCACTTTACTGCAATCCCCAAAATTTCTGTGGTTGCTCATTGTGCTGTGATCAGCAACAAGAATTCAGAGCTCAGAGGGAGGATTCAATCAAGAGTAAATTATTTTCCAGAATGGCTTAAAAATACAGTTCTTGGAATCTGAAGTCACTTGAAGCAAGTTACCCCAAGCTGTGAAATTCCTGATATAATTTCAGTTTTTAGGATTTTATAGGGGGGTGATCTATGGGAAGCAGAGGGGGTGAGAAGCTATGTTACACAACTCTCCTTGCTCACATTTCCTCAGGGAAAATGCTTCATAGGAGCCCAATCTGCCAGTGTCACCCACATGAGAGAGCTCTGCATCTGCCTGCCCATCTGAGAGCTTAATCTGCCTGTTTCATAAGATAATTACTGCAGGAGACACTAATATTGGCCATAATCACCCAGGTTTTCTTAACACCTCTAAAGCAGTCGAGTTCACGCATCAGTTTGCACGAAACTTGGAACTCTGCATTGAAGAAAGGACAAAAATTAGGACTGAGGCTGAAATTTACTGCTTGTGAGCTCCGAGCCCACGTCCAGAACAGCCCGTTGGGTTCTCTGCATCAGACAAGCTGTGAATAACCCATCAGCCAGTGAAATAGCTGCCCCCTGATTTCAGTAGTTAGGAAAAGAGCAGGAATTCTCT
Source organism: Picathartes gymnocephalus (assembly GCA_013390045.1). Taxonomy (NCBI): domain Eukaryota; kingdom Metazoa; phylum Chordata; class Aves; order Passeriformes; family Picathartidae; genus Picathartes; species Picathartes gymnocephalus. The sequence goes on from WEKY01051243.1 coordinate 255,631, forward strand.
CAAAATAATTGTATTGAAACAGAAAATAATGTGGAGCACGCGACATCCCTTTAAGGAGAATTCTAACGCTGAAATGGGAGGCAGAAAGTGGTTTCTGCAGTTTGCAAATCAATGTTAAAGAGAAAACTCCCCATTCCTGCCTAGTGAGAGTCCATTGATTTCTTGAAGGAACAACAGCAGTGATTTTTCTCCCTTATATTTCTCAAAATCATTCCTCGTTCACCATTTGTGACACAAATCCTACAGTAGGCATGCACAAGTGTATCTATTTACGCACACAAAGATGTCCAATACGGGTAATAAGAATTAAGGAAATGAAGTTACGCAGTATTAAATAGTAGAGGCAAAGAAAACTTCTTATCAAACATAAGAACAAGTTTCTTATCAAACATATCATGCATGAAAGTGATCCACACATGAACGACAGCAAGGAAATGTTCCTTATATATCACCCTCTGAGTGAAAATAAAAAGCTTTGGAAATGACATAAAAACGACTATTCGTCAAATTCCCCACTCAGTAAAAGAAGGATCTTTGCCAATGCAGGGAAAGAAAACCACTTTAATTCTTAACAAGATGCTTATTTGAGCGGTGTTTTTGGGCTGAGTTTTTTGGCTCTCAGGCCCCAGTGCTGCTCTCCTGCAGAGCCAGGGGCTGTGATCTGACACCCGAGCCAAGGGAGCCCCGGGCTCGGCTTTCAGCTGTGCCAGGGGCACAAAGCCGGCCGGGAGAGATCGTCTGGAGGCAAACAACGCCAGCCAGGTGACTCCAAACACGACACCCCACCGAGGGGATGAGCTCCCTGATGACAGGCTCTGCAGCTCCTCTCCTGCCATGCCTCCTTTCGTGACTCAGCCTCTGGTTTTAATGATGCTCTCTCGCTGCTCGTCACCCAGGAGAAGACATTAATCAAAGCATTGCTGCTTGATTAAAGCATTAATAATATATTTTGCAGCTGCAGGGCTGTATATTGGAGGGAAGCTGAATGATCTTTGGGAAGAGAGGTGTTTTCCTTCATTAAATGTCAGAGGAAAGTGCCCAAAACTGAGCAAAACCAAGATTTGCCAATGAGTAAAACTGTTCTTGTCGCAATAATTCTGCTGATTCCAAAGGAAAATGGGGAAATGCACTAACTAGGATGTTTTAACCGGTGACCTCACATTTTCGGTCCCTTTCTTTGTGGTTTTCCAAAGAGAGGAGGGGCCTCTCCTGCCAGAGGAGGTGCCAGCCACGGGTGACCCAAGTGGGGATAACTGCTGTGCCTCAGTGCTGATTGCTTCCCAAACACTTTGGAAACATTCCCACTTGGTTCCTGCAGGAAAACTCACAGGATTCAGTGATTTTAGGAGCCCAACTTTCCTCCTCTGAAGGAGAGGGGTATCTGTCATGGGGTAAAATTGCCCAGAATAAATTTTAATAACAGATAAATAAGAAACAGCTTTTCCTTAGAAACAACAAGATTAGCAACAGTGAGACAAGACTGGAAAAGGACGAATCAATGAAAAATATTAAGATTGACAGCAGTGTCCTCTTCCATTCATAAATGTGATGATTCCATTTGTTTTGCAATAATGGTACTCTTCACAAGAGAACAGTTTAAAAAAGAACATTAAATCAAAATGTGTCAATGCAATAAAAATGTTTCAAAATCCCTGGCCTGATTTTCTACTCACTTACATCTCTTTTTGCTGGTGTAGTACCATGGAATATAAAAGCTTTGTTCTTCAGGGGATGAAATCAGATGCAGAAATGAAGTTACAAATGGAAATTATTCCAAAAAGTCACAACTTACTCTCCTGTGTCAAAGTCAGAAACTGCCAGAAACCATATTTTTGTCTAGGCAAAAAGACAAATGAGTAGACAAAAATTAAAGGTCAATTGTTAATGAGTATTAAACAGCACCATCTGAAATACTTCCATATAGATATGACCAAGAAATTAGCATCTGAAAATCAGAAATATCCAAACAAAAACTCATAGAACGCTGAGTATCCTTTAACAAATCTCTTCATTTTACCCCAGCATGGACCAGACATTCCAAACTCTGCACCTTCAAACACTCAACTGGACTCACTCCTCTCTGATACAGGGACTAAAGCATGGATGGCCCTTAAAAAACTAATGCCAGGATATCAGAAATACAGGAAAATTAAAGAGCACGGCATGGAACTGCTTTAAGAAAATGGAACTATGGGAATAGTCTCACGTATTTTCAAAGCAAATCTCCCCACAAATTAACTCGGATTTTTTTTTTCTCTTGTCTTTATCTGCAACAGATGTTGCAAGGAATACTGATAAAATCACCTTGCTGTCAATTATGCATTGAACTGTGAGGCAGATAACTGAGGTGGTTATGGCTTCTGCATAAAAACGATCAAATAATAATTTAAAAATGCTAATAATAAACCAACTGGAGCTTTTTAGGGCTCTTTTAGTGGGTTAGTAATGAAGCTGTGTTTTTGAAGAATCCACACTCATACTGAAAGATAACCCTTAGTAAAATCAAAGGATGGACAGGTTCTATTTTTGTCTTCAAGTCAGTCTAAACAAACTAAATCACAGCCAAGTATATGTGGAGAAAAGAAGGAGAACATTTGCTGATATTCTTGCACATCCCCCTCATCCTAAGCAGGGTGGGATAAAGGACCATGACTTGGGTGGGGCTGGGGAAGGAGCTCACAAACACTTTGCTGTGCCAACATCACCGAAAGGGCCAGTAGGAAATCAGCATTCTGCATGCCTGGGATCAGCTGTTAAAAAATGATATTAAAAAAACTTGAATTTAATGGAAATATAGGGATATGGGAGTGCTTGTATCTCCAGATTGCATCTCCAACCAGAAGAGCTCGCCCCTCATAACAAATTCACTCCAGGTTTTATCGACTGGCACAGAAAGTCAGAACACTTATTGAACAAACAGTAAGTCTTGCACCCAGCTTTTTATTAGAGCTGTAAAGGTAATGAAATTAAAATCTTTTCGAAACAAGGTATTTTGAATGTTTTATAAAGGTGTGTGACTTCTGACTACAAATCAGCAGCCTGCTCTTGCTCTGAAGGCATCCCAGGAGAGATACACGGTGTGAATCTGGCAGAACAAAGCTTCAGGAAAGCAAGGAATTAGCAGTGGAATTTATTATGAAAGGATGAAGTTCAAGCATGTAACCATTAGCCAGCTAAGTCCATTGCAAATAGCTTCTGGAAGGAGCTACAATTCAAAGGACTCATTAGCTTAAGATGTGTTAATATCAGCCAAAGAGTTTTAGTGCCTGAAGTGAATTCAGAGTTGAAGATGTGACTGATGCTGACACTTCCTCTTGCAGACTTTTCTGCACTTGATCTGCAGCTCAGCAATGCTTCCCTGGAGCCTGGAACATCCCTCCTTGGTGCCCTGGAAACACAGGGCCTTCCTCTCCTCCAGCAGTGCTGATAGATTCTGCTCGCCTTGTCCATGTGCACATTTTCTGCTCACGCTCACAGGACATCACCCAGGGGACTGGAATGAACAGAATAACCCTGGGATGGAGGAAAACAGGATTTGGGCCTTCCTTTGTATGTATCAGGCAATTGGCCAATTAATGACAATTATGGGAATTCACTCCAGAGCCTCGCAGGGAAACCAGAGACCAAGATTTGCCTTGAAAGTGGGAAATATTTTCATATGACACAAACCTACAGAGCCTGACTTAGCCTGCTGCATCTATTTCCAGGGTGAACTATCCAAGCCAACAACCATCCCTTTGTCCTGTGTGTGCACCAAACAAGAGGGTGTTCCAGTCTGTTCCTTGGATTCCTTAGCTCTGCTGCAACACCAGTAATGACCAATTATAGGGAAAACAATCGTGTTTCAGACACCAGAGAGCCAGCATTGATTTATGGGAAATATGAAAGTGAGAAAACATTGGGTTTTGCTGGAAATCATAATCAAAAACATCTCAGAAAGTCCCCAGCAACTTAGATGTGCTACAGAGGTGGTTGAAATGTCCTGAAACATTTCTTCCTTTGAATTGTAATATAAGTGATGAGCTAATCTCACCTCACATGAAAACAATAACACTCCTGCAACAGTTTAATAATTAGGAGCACCACCAGAATGTAAATCTGGAATGCACCAGTCCTTCCAAAGCCCTGCAGCCAGCAAAAATATGTTGGGATATGAAGCTTCACAAAGGCTTTTCTTAAAATTAAGATCTCATCCTAAACCCAGGAAAACATTATAGCACTTCTTATTTTTCTAATCAGCTTTAGTTCTTTCCTTCTTCTGTCATCAGTAATGAAGAACTTACAGTCCAAGCTACGCCCTCCTTGTCCTTGGGTCCCTCAGCTCTGGCTCGCCACTGAACTCTGCCTGAACTTTGTGATCAATCCTGTTGACAAGGCAGAAATAGATGATTTAGCTGCTTTTTTTGCTTCCCCAGAGCTGGGGGGAGCAGCAGCCTCAGGCCCAGCAGCAGTTCTGAGTCCAGGCAGGGAGCTGGAGGTGCTGAGTGAAGCAGCAAAGTGCATTTTCCCTGGTCATTGCTCCAAGAGGGCTGTGCAGCTCCAGCTGATGCCCTCTGCTAATCCTGTGTGTGGATCTCACCACCTCAAGCACTCTCCCTGTTTTAACCTGCTGAGGCATTTACAGATGAGAGAAGGGAGCATCTGCATTGATTTTACAAGGTTTTGCAGTAAAAGAAGAGAGCACAAGCCATAGTACCCTGCACTGACACCTAATGAAAAAAAAAAACACTTTATTGCTTGGTTCCATCACCACGGTCCAATACACTGAGATGATGTTTCCTGGGAGGGAAACAGACTGGGGAAAGTTCCTCTGAAAAGGGCAATTTCTGCACAAATAGTGCAAAACTATTCCAACAAACCCTGGCAGCAATCAGAGTGTCTCAAACTGAGACAGAGACTCATCCAGGGCATGATTAGAAACCTGGGTTTCTTGAAGGACTCCACCAAGAGTGGTATCAGGGAAAGCTCACTGGTACTTCTGCTGCCTGTATTACTTTAGGAGCTTAGGGCAATTTGGGTGATTTCGTTCTAATCAAAATCTTTTCCTATTTCTAATCCCTTCAGCAGATTAAATATTACTAGAAGGAAAATCGACACCCACACACCAAGCCTGGGCTGGGCCATTGAGTGCAGTTACTTAATGGAGGTCATTAAGGTTGAAAGACAGGCCCTTTTGGCCAGCTAAATACCCAGAAGGGAAGGACAAGCAACAGGAGAGATCTCTATCACCCTCTAAGTAATTTCGTGTTCTTTGCTATCGAAATAAATAGCCTGGAATGAATAAAATTCAAATTAGTCTCCATTCAGTGAGATTGAGCTGTGCCAAATGCTGCCATTTACTGAAGTCCTTCTACATCACTGCTAGAAAGGAAAGCTCTAAACAGTGACATCTTGGAGACAGAATTTGTTCTGGGCACAGACTGTGAACAAAATGTATGCACTAATGTAAAATTCCCAGGGAGCTGGAGTTTCTGCATGTTGTGTCTAAACGTTGCTGAGGGTAAAAACAAATAGCATGATAATTTCTGCTTGCTTCAAGAAAAGGGGTTCTTGGACATGTTTATTGTGTTTTCCACATGAAAAGGTTAAAATGAACTGCAAAAATTCCAACTTGAATGCATGAATAAATATTGCAGACACAAAGAACCCTTTTCTCCCTCACTTGCTGCCACATATTTCTATGTAAGGCACTGCCTGGATATTTCCCAGGCAAGCAATAAGAGACCAAGAGGTAATGAAGTTATTTCCCTCCAATGCCAGGGGTGTTTGGAGCCACAGTCGTGTCTCAGCATCTCCTGTACCTTTCACATCTTGTTGTTTATCAAAGGAGCAATGAAAGGGAGCCTGGGAATGAGGTGTAGATGAATATGGACTATTGAAAGGGACCAGGAAGAAAGCACTGCAGGAACAGGAGGATCTGTCATTTAAGCTCCAGGTAAGAGGTTTTAAAGCCCAAATGAGAGAAGTGAATGTGAAAATGCTCTGAGTGCTGTTTGTGCTGCTTTATAGAGAGTAGGGGTGTTGCTTTTGGAGTTTGCAGCAGTGTGTCTTGTCCTCACTCGAGCCAAGGGGAAAAACCATCCTCTCAAACCCCATCCTCTGCTGCTTACACTCACCCAGACCAGCACTGGGTGAGGACAAAACTTTTGGGGAGAAGAGTAACTGCACTGGAAAAACTCCTTTTCCTTCAGGAGCCTATATGCCATTTTATTTAAGACATTTTCTGTTGTCTAGTCCAGGTATTCAGCCTGAAACTTTGGGTCTTCCCTGAACCATTCAAAGAAGGATTTCCTTTCACATCATGCTAACTCCACTCAACAGCTGTGGATGGATGGTGCTCATGCCACTGATAATCTTCTAAGTTCTTTTACCTTTCCTTCATAAGACAAAACCTTCATGTCTGCAAATGACTTTGTCAGCCGCACTGGTTTCAGATTCTGCAAATCTGTTTCAAACAATGAAATCCAAAGCCACAGGAGGTGAGAATTTAGCAGTATTCCCAATTAATCCATGATCCAGAGCATCTCCTTTTAAAAAATCTCTCCAAGCATCTTTTGATTAGTTTGGTGGATAGACTGAACAAATTGAGCCATTTTACATCCTGCTTTATGCCAGCCCATCATTCTATAAAACCAACCAGCATTTCTGCTTTCCAGACTCTTGCTTTTCATTGCATTCATCCCTCTTCCTACTTTATGCCTGGTTTGCTTCAGATTAATCCCCCATAGTGGACACAGTAATTTCCTCAGGTTCAGCCCGAGTTTACGAGTGCCTTCCATTTTCTCTAATCTCTCCAGCTCTGTCTCTGTATCTATCCTGCCAGACACTGCCCTCGATTTTATCATTAATTGATGCATCTTTGTAGTGTTTACAACAAAACTGGGTTATAAACCTGACTCACAGATCCATTCCTTGCCCAGTCCCACCTTTGCTGACTCAGTACAACCCCAATTTTTAGATTATAGTGAATGAAACACTTGCTGATTATTTTTCCTCTCTGGCCTTTTGGCAGTCACAGCTGATAAACTCTCATGACTCTGTGGGATAAGAGGAGGTGAGGAATACAGATGGAGAGAGCAGAGTGATCATTTTACAGGAGGTAATGCCAGCTTTGGGCAGGGAAGCTCACAAGGAGCACTCAGACCTTCCTAAAGTTCCTAATCCTTGTGCCAAGCCAGCCCTGGAGTGCCTTCAGTTGGTCCAAAAACTCCTCTGCATGAAGGGGTGATGAAGCAGCCAGAGATCAGGGAAAAGTGGAATTATTGACAGCAGGACAGGAGTTTAGCAACCCTTTGGGGTTTGCAGCACTGAGGGTTTTGGTGCTGAGGCCTGAGAGCTGGGGGGGCTCTGTCCTGGGCTGGGGAATGGGAGCTTCCAAAAAACAGGGAAAGAGTTTGGAGGGAGGAAAGAGCAAACCAAGGGCTCTGAATTCATGTTTGAAACATGAAGCTGCAAAGCACCAGGGTTGTCAGAGGGGTGGAAGGTCTGACAGGGGGGATGAGGGAAGGGCTTGCTTTGTCTCCTGGTGATGAGATTTTAAAAGATGCTCGGTGTCAGCCTAATAAATTCATCCCCAAAGCAGACGTGGGGACTCCCACGGGGAGGAAAAGCTCTCTCCTTCCCTCTCCAAGGGAAAAGTGCAGCACCCTTCAGAGGGCAGAGCACGGGCGCCTCTCACAGCCCTGCAGGGACTGCACTGCAAGCACAGGGTCTCCTTCTAACAGTTCCACACTGACATGATCCAATAATATCTTTATATTTTAGCCTCAACAAGGCTAACATTTCATGGATTAAAACAGATACAGGTCTCAAGGAGGAACCAGCCAAGTTATTAAGAAGAGCTCAAGGGTACTTTTGAAAAACCGTGTGGTACTAAATACAGAGCAATGAGTTTTATGCATATTGCTTTTAATGCAAGGTCTCAAGGCTTGGGAAGAAACATAATTGGAATGATTTTTAATATTTTTTTCTACATTTAATGCATCATAAATGGAGAACTGGATTTGTATGGTAATTTGAGCAGTATGGTATTAAGAAAAACAAGAGGAAGAAATCAATCTCACCAGTAAAAACTAAAAAAAAAAAAAATCTCAGACCTTCCTTCACTAGTTTTAAATGATTTGAAATATAAATAATAACAGGAGAGGGGAAAAAATCAACAGCATTCAGTATTCAAACCCATGTCACCTGCTTAGCAATTCATGTTTTAATCTAGCAGTTCGTCACAGTAGCTAATGGAATTTTAACACTATTTTTCTTTCTGTTTGAAAATTGAAAGCACTTCTGTGTTTTATTATTGAGCTACATAACTTTAAATAATCGGTCTTTCTAGTAACTTACCCACCTGTTAAAAAGCTGTCTTCTCCAGCAGAATTAGTTGAAGATCAACGTTTTAGTATCTCCTGTCCTTCTCCCTGAATGGGAGTCTGCTCTCATATTTCAGGATTGCAAACACAGCCCTTACAAGACCACAGTGATGATATTTATTTGATTTAAGACTGGGAAAGCAAGGCACAGAGATATTAAGTGATATGGCTGGGATGACAAAGACAGAATTTTCCTGTTGTAACTGTAATGATGACCACAATATTACCTTTTCCTTTTTAATTCTGCACCTGCCAGTGGCAGATATTTCAGTGAGCACTGGAAGTCAGGAATGTGTCTGTGTGTACAGGCAGAGCTCAAAAACAACAGTGCTTGTAGACAGACATATCCATAACAGAGTCCTTGAAACCTCTGGTTAAAAGCTTCTTCAGATATTCTTCCCAGAAAATTAACACCTTCTGTCCGTTTGCCTCTTCAATGTCTGACATGGGTGTGATTTTCTCTAAGCCTTGGTGGCACAGGGACAGTCTCTCTGTCACCTGGCCCTGTGCAGACACCCTTCAGACAGCTTCTCTTTGAATCCAACCTTTCTCTGTTTTAGTGTTGTCTGCTGTTCCTGGCTGTAGAAATGCATGAAAATGGTAAAAATCCCCAATCCTGACACTCAAAGAAGTCAAGGATCAGGCTTTAGAGGGTCACCAGAAAAGGAAGTTATTATCTCTATGGCTGTATCCTGAACAATATATTGGATATTTGTGGTATTTCCATGATCCTGGGGTGCATCACTGAAATGACTCCCTTGATATCAGCCATGAAAACGGTGTGATTCAGAAATGCTCTGGAACTGAAACAAAAAGCACTTGGTAAGGAAAGCATTGATACAGTTCCCAATTTTTATCTCACCAAAGGGTTTACATTGTCGTGATGTTTTCAGCTCTGATCTGAAACGTCAAAATGCAAAGTCCAAATGTGCCTGCGGAGTCAGAGAGAAAATGGAGAGGAAACTTCATTTATCAGCAGCAGCCTCCTGCTGATTATCACCAGGCCTCTCTTTCAAACTCCTTGGTTGCTACGCTCTCAGTGAGGTCAAAAATGCTGACCAGATTTGTTTCCTGATGTGCACGTGCTCAGACAGATGTGCCCTTTGGTTTGGACCTACTGATGCCCAGAGACAGCAGAAAACCTTCCTCAAACCCCCAGCCTGTGTGTGGTGCTCAGGGTGGGACTGATCTCCTGAGCTGAAACCAGGAGAGGTTTGTTCACGACAGATCTGAGATTGCCTCCCTAAAATCCTGACTCCCACAGCACCTGGACATTCCCTCCTGATCCATCTCCCACTGTGTGGAGAGGAAACAGCACTCAGCCTCAAGCCGTGCCATTCAGCCTTTCCTCTGCCCATGCCACGCAACATTTCAATTCCTTAAAACCCTTTTAAACCTCAGTGATTCATCCCTCATGCAAAATTCATTGGGGTCCATGTAGGAATGATTATCTCGTTGGGATTCTTTTCTTCAGTTACGGTTCATTAACAGGCAGAATTTTCTAGAGAGCCCAGAGGAAAAGAGCACAAAAAACTTCAGGAAACTTCAGCAAAGTTGGTTCAGGTTCACACTTCGTGTGTGGAGAGGACTGAAATGACACAGAAATGTGTGTTTTACATATCATGAACATTATTTTGCATTTCATTTGCTTCAGTGGTAATTCAGAAGTGGCCCCTTGCAGCTTTCATCAGATTTGACAAAGGAAAAAAGAAATTTTTACGAAGGCGAGGAAGGAAATAAGGAATAAAACACTGCCAGGGATATTTGACTCAGTCTTCCAAGACAATTTGTGGCACAACAGGACCATGGATCATGACTGGGCTTTTCAAGGGCAGGGATGAACCAACAATATTTTATAAAAGTGTTTAACAAATCCTGGGTACCCACAGCCTGATTTACCTCATATTCCTGGGCCAGTGCAGCATTATTCTACTGGAATCAATAATGCTGCAACTTGGTAAGACTTGAATAATGAAGAGGTGAATCGAGTCCTTTACTATCAATTTAATTATTCATACAAACGAGGCATTTGGCAAGACAGGGGATTTCTATAGCTTCATAAAGACAAATTATGAGGAAATAAACAGGAACATGAAGCAAACATTGCTGGACTGAATAAAATGTTGGCATCAATCCTTAAAGTTTACCTTGCAATGTGTAATGTCATAATTAAATGGAGAAAAAGAGGCCAAGCTATTCTTTATGGCCAGTGAGTAATACAGGGATCTGAAAAGAGGCTGAATTTCCATGTAACAAGGCTATCTAAATCCAATTAATTCCAGAAGTGCTAACCACCAGTGAACACAATGGAAGCATTTAAATGAATTTTTGGGTGTTAAAATGCTCTTTTCAATCACATGTAATTTCTTTTTTTTTTTCCCCAAATAACCAAAAAATTGTTTTATTTATCTTCAGCTTTCACATTGCACAAACATAAAGAACCTGTTGAAGGCCAGGCCTATATTTTGGCTGAGACCTAAAGGAGAATTAGAGCTCACGGACAACAGGCTGTGTGCTCAATCAATAAAAGAAACAGCATCAAATAATTTTGTGATGAAATTGCACCCACCGAAGATTCAGCACTGGGCTGATTTCTAAGCCAATGAATGAGGACAGTGCAGGCTTTTAAAATTAATTCCTTTTCCTCATTTTTTTTTTCCCTCCCCTTTTCCAGTGCATCCATAGTTCCTTAAATAATTATTTTGATTTACACTTTTGTTTTCCCCCTGCCTTTAAAAGCCTGAAATGCATCTTGTGTTAGAGATGCCAGGCAAAGCAATTATCTTGGTATTATATTTAAGCGTTACAAAAAGCCTGCTTGGGGAGGGAGGAGGATTGACAACAGGGCCTTTATTAAATTAGAAGCTGCTCCCTGCAGAATGCTTGGGAGGCTGGAAGCACAGAGCATTTCTGAGTGAGATTGCCCATTATGCACAGACATCATCAGTCTGGGGTATCTATACATGCACATATGGATAGAGCCAGATAATTTAGATATGTTCAGCTCTTCTGACAGAGAAATATTGTCAGGTGAGTCTTGCATGATCAACACAAAGGTGTGCAGCACCAAGCTGGGAGAGCCCAGGCCGCCCTCAGGTGTCTCAGCACAAACTCATCCCCACAAGGTCACACCAGCAGCCCCATGTACATCATATATCAAAAATCTTGGGAAAAAAGAACAGGAAAAGCATCCGTGGCAAAATATCTCCCTGGTGCCCAGAAATGGCTGGGTGCTGAGTTTCTGTGCCAGACATTGGATCTATCTAGGGAACCTTCATTGCATAAATTTCTCAGTTCTTTTCTAAATACTTTACAATTTTGGCAGCTGTAACAGCATGTGCCCATAAACTCTACAGTTTTATTATGTGCTCTGTGGAAAAAAGAAAAATATCTCTGTTTTCTGTATGTATCAGATACAGGATCCTGGAATAAATGTGGAGAACAAAACAAGAGAGATGAAATCACAGGTGGGCAAGTGCCAGTGAACACCACCAGCTTTCCCATCTCGTGTAGTATCAACCCTTATCAATCCCTGAATAAAATCCTGTGAATGCTTTCATCACTGAGCTCTGTAGGCAGAATGTGCTCTCTTCAAAGGGTACCTCTGCCACGTTCTCCTGTGTGTCCCAGGGGTGGGATCTGAACTGCACCATCACAGCCACGAGGTTTCCAACCAGATGGGTTTGAAGCACCTCCTCCCGCTCCTCCCTCAGCAGCAGCACCTTGTCCTGGCACAGCAGGGCTGAGAGAGGAAGGACTAAACCAAATCCCAGGAGAAGGGCAAAACAACCAAAGGAAGGAAACAAGGAGGAGGGAGGGATGTCATCCATGCCAACAAATCAGTGAAGCATATGGAAACTGCATTTAAGGCATAAAGGGTGTGTGAGGAGTTGGTAAAACCAGATGGCTAAAGAGCAAGGAGAGAGCAATTCCAGACATTGTGAGGGAAACAGGGAACAGAGAAAGATATTAAGGATTATGAACTTCATGTTGAAAAGGGCATGGAGAATTTAACAGGAAATCTACAGCTGTAGGTATGAAAATTACACCAAAAAAAAAAAAAAAGAAAGTGAAAACACACATCTGCTGATGTTAGAACTGAGCCAGGAATTTGCCTTTCTTACCTGGGGAGAGACATCACTGCTGAGGAGGATGTGGCAGAAGGGTTCAGGAGGGCAAAAGCAGAGCCTGGACAGGACAGAAGGACAGCTTTGGGGTGAGGTACATGGTTAAGCCCTTCAGTGCCTGGCTTCCTCAGACACCAAATTAGGTATTTTTCTTTTCTGTGCATTCATCTCCCATTAACAAAATTCAGATAGAAACATTTCTATCCTGTCTCTATGTCTGTCTGACAAGTATTTGTATGATCATAGCCAGCAATGATGTCCTGGTCTAGCTACAGATCCCAATAAAACAATTATTAGAGTACCCAGTCTTAGAGAAGAAAGGTTAAAATTAAAATACATGTATTTCTTGATAAGTATAGCACTTAAATCACCCAATTGCACACAGCATTTACTCATTGCTTTGGATTTATTCATGTTCTTGTCAGCTGGCTTCAGAAAAATAACCTTTAACAACACCACGCAAGGGCTTCACAAGGTAAGAAGGAAATGCTAATTGGTTTTATCCTTCTGTGAAACAATCCATCCAAAGTTAATTAGTTTAGGTTTGCTTTTTCCTCGCAGAAATAATCCATAGGAAAGACTGATGGGCAGAGCAGGCTGAGTCCTGCACAAAGGTGGTAGGATTTAAGTGATTCTGAGCTGTGCTCCCAGAACTCCGTAGCCTTCAGGCATCTATCTGGTCTTTCTCTGTGGATGGCATAATTAGGGCTTGAGAGAAAACCCCAGTGCCGAAGCCTGATAAGAAGTTAATCTTGTGGGCACCACGTGGGCCCAGAGAGATGTGCCCCAAAAGTCCAATTAGCAAAGGCTTCCTGTGGCAGGCAGTGCCACAGCCTTGCCTGGTGCTGATAAAGGGCTGAGGAGCAGCAGCTCAGGGGTTCCCCAGCCCCTCACACATCGCAGGGGAGAGCAGCACCTGCACTTTGTCCCCTCCTCGCTTCTCCTGGTGACCTTCACGCTCCCCTGTAGATCCCACAGGTTCACACATCTCTCTGGAAACAGGATTCACCCCAGAGTCTTCAGCCACGCTGGGGACAAGCACAAGCCATGGCTTTTCTCACCGCTCTGGGGAGCCCCACAGAGGGTACTTGTCAATAAAACCTGACCCCAGGTTTCTTGGACCCTCTGACTCAGGCCAAGCAAGCAGAGTTTGTGTGCAATCTGTGTCATCCCAACCGCAGAACCCAAAAGCATTGCAGCAAGCTCAGCCCCCTACAGCCGTGCATGGGCAAAGTGAGAAAATGGTATGGTTTGATTTCCCATCGTCTGTAAAGAGAAAAGGAAAAAGTTCTTGGCTGTTGGAAAGGCACTGCAGATCTGGAAAAGAGAGTGCTCAGCACCTCTGCTTTACAAGCCAGAGGTCCTTTCTTTTTTGGGAGAAAAGCACTTCCCTAACAGCCAAAGGAATGCTGAGGCACAGCATCCATGGACCCTACAAATTCCCCTTTCCCTCTAGGGATATTAAAGAGCAAATCCCAGTTTCAGGAGGGATGCAGGTCATGGAAACTGCTGCATGGAATTTGAGTGGCTTCTCTAGACCAAGCAACTGTAGCATGACTATGATGGAAGGAGTTAATAGACACTGAAATTGTTTTATTAAGTAGATTTGCCAGAATTTACTGATTATTAAACCTCATTAGCCGGGGACTTGTACTCCGTGTTCTTCCCCAGTTGCTGCCTGCTGCCTGCTGGATACACGGAGGGATGCTGGAGAGATTATTTCTAAGCCCTTCCCCCCTCCCTCTCCCCTCCTCTTCCAGGACCACATTGACAGTCCCGGGGGAGAGAGAGCAGAGACAGGCAGAGGCCGGGATCCACCAGCTCTCCCTCAGCATCTTCCACCAGGAAAGCCCAGGAAACCTCTGCTGAGCACCCCTTAGCACAACATATGTTACATCAACACGCGCGGCTGCTTTCCCCTTCCAGGAAAGAAGGCGAGGAAGAGGAAAGAGACAGCCAGCTCCAGAGTGCTCCAGCGATTTTTCCATGTAATCAATACTGGATAACACCCCCAGGAGCTGCCGCCGGCCCCTGCTCCGCGTGCGGCATGTGAGCATCACCTGCGGGGCAGCCTGGCTCCCGGCAGCTGCCCCTGCTCTGCTGGTAAGTGACTTCGGGCAACTTTCCCTGCAGTGCTTGCACTTCCCTGCATTGAGGTTAAAAAAAGTGCTTTTTAATCTCTAGACACTACGGATAAAACCAGGGGTTTGTGCCTGGAAGGAGGCAGGGAGTGCTTCCATTGCTGCCCCGCTCCGAGATGATAAAACACTTTCTGCCTGCTGAACAAAGTTTTCTCCGCCGTGGGCAAAGGTTCCCCTCTTAAATTCTCAGTAATTTGCGGTGGCACGAGGCCGGGCTGATCAGAATTGTCACCATTTAGATAGTACTTTCCCACTCAAGACATCCTGTAACCCTCTCCCAGCTAATCCTTGCAATCCCCCCGAGAAGCAGAACGGGCGTGCAGCGAGCGGCAGAGGAACCACGGTCTGAACAGTCCAGTTAAAGCAATTAGGAACTTCGCATCCAGCTGATGGCAGGTAATTGACCACTCCATCGCTAATAACTATTAAGCAGCTTAGTTGAGTTAGCGCGTGGTTAAGGGTTTATAGAAATAAGAAAGCGAAGCGACAACGACGGGAAAATAACGATCTGACAGTGCCCAGACGTGCTCGGAGAAGAGCCCGAGGTGCTCCCGTTGGGATCTGCAGGCACCCGAGCCCCGGTGATAATTATGAATGAGGCTGTGGCTCCGTGCCTGTGTTGCCAGACAACCAATGAGGCTGCAAAGCAAAGCTCATTCACGGGCTGCAGGTTTCAGGAAGAAGCACAGAGGTGACTTTTACTTACAAAACAGGCGCCCAGTAATTTTGTGGTTGTCGAAAGTGGCCGGAAACACCTTTTTCTCTTGCAGTAACCTCTGCTATGTTTTCTCCTCCTCCCTGTATCTTCTGGCTGACAGCTCCCCCTGCTCTCATGCCGTTCTGGATGTCCCGGTGAGAACTCCTAGAGATGCCTATTCTCTCCAGAGGCAGCGACCAAGACTATAGCAACATTAGCTACAACTCCTGCAATTCCTTGAGCCACTTCCTTCCCATCTGCGTGGAAACCCCTCCTGTCAAGGGGGTCCATTACCAGAGAGCCAGGAGGATTTACCACCCTGACCAGGTGTCTGCAGTCGATCTCAAGACAGAGATCATGATCAATGTTGGAGGCATCAAGTACCTGCTGCCTTGGAGTACTTTAGACGAGTTTCCCCTGACCAGACTGAGCAAACTAAAGCTTTGCAACAGCTACGAAGAAATCATCCAGCTGTGTGACGATTACGACGAAGACACCCACGAGTTCTTCTTTGACAGGAACCCCAATGCTTTCGGGGTGATTGTCAGCTTCCTAGCAGCAGGGAAGCTGATGCTCTTGAGAGACATGTGTGCCTTGTCTTTCCAGGAGGAGCTGAGGTACTGGGGCATTGAGGAATCCAACCTGGAGAACTGCTGCTTTCGGAAACTGTTCCAGAAACTGCAGGAGCTGGCCGAGATCCGCAAAGAAGAAGAGCTCCGGAGGAGCAAGGAGACCTCGTGTGTCTTGGATGAGAAAACCAGATTTGGGCAGTTCATGAACAGACTCCGAGATATGGTGGAAAATCCCCAGTCAGGACTGCCAGGCAAAGTCTTTGCTTGTCTCTCCATCCTCTTTGTGGCCACCACAGCTATCAGCCTTTGTGTGAGCACAATGCCAGACTTAAGAGCTGAAGAAGACAGGGTAAGTCAGTCCTTCTTAACTGGTCTAACCACAGAATTAATGACACAGGCTGTGACAGAAAACGCAGCAATGGCTTTAATTAGTGCTATTATTTTCCAGTAATATCACGTTAAGGATAATGGGAACAAATATTGCACTGATTTTTAGCTAAAATACAAGGAAGTTTTTGGACAGAGCAGATATTCCAGCTCTCCAGTATAGGACTGTTTTTCCTTCTTGAGAAGCAGCTGCCGGTTAAATATTAACTTGTTAGCACTGAGACTCTCAAACTGACATTGTGGAGTTTTCAAGATGCTTCACTCTAGTTACAGGCAAACCCTCCTTTGGACACATCAGCTACAGAAACATTTTCCTCTGATATCTTTACTTTTAAAACAGCTGGGTACCTTCCCTTTGTGATAAAACATTCAGATACTTAAAGAGGAAAAGATATTCATTAATTTTTATATGTTACATTTCCGTAGCTGTGTAAAGATTGAAGGATGAGAGGCAGATGAAGTATTTTTGTACGTGCTGATACTTAAAAGCTGTGCCTCCAAAAATCACAATTCCATGCTAGGAGAATTGTGTATTTGCCCCATATATATGTACATATTGTAGGTGCAATACAAAACACTGTCTGAACTGCTAACTGCATTTAAACCCTTCTCAAAGAACTCATTCACAGTAATTCAGGGCAAATAAATCAAGCCTGTATCACACATGAAGGATCTCCTCTATAATATTGCTGTAAATATTTCATCACTTAAAAGATTTATTTTTGTAATAATAAACCAGAGGAAAGTAAGAATCCAAAGTTATTTCAGATGTGGAAATATCCAAACTCATCAAATAACCTTGACTAATCTCTGTAATGAGTCCTGCACTTCATTTGCAAATTGCCCTTCCAAAAGTGCTGTGGAAATCTGTGTCAAATGAACTCCCTGCCCCAAGCCCTGCTGTAAGACAAGACACTCCTCAGAGTGTTGTATATTGATGAATAAAGTCATTTTTCCATTTATAGCACAGCCTGGTGTGCACAAAACAAAAATCTGTGTCTATTTTACTGCTCAAGCCGTTGGTCAAAGCAGCCTTGTCATGGTTAAAATGTGTCCTGATATTTGATGTCTTTGAATAAAACTGAGGACTGCACAGAAAGCTGAAACCTGAGACCATTCCCTGTTCCATTTTAACCCCTTGGATATTAACTTCCATTTGCTCAGGAAGGCTCCAACCTTTCAGGAACAAGCCTAGTGCTCTTGCAGCCTTCCTCAGCTATTACTTTTTGGCTGAAAAAAGGAAAAACTGTGCTTAGAGGAAAAGCTGTTAACTCTGTTCCAATGCTTCTTGCAAGGAAGTACTTTAAATAGAGAACATCCTTCTTCCAGCTCCATCTACAAACATCACAAACTCTGCTCCAGCAAGTGCTTCCTGCTAACTTTGTTAATGGAAGTGACTCGATGCTTTTTATCTTCATTTCCCAACCACTGCAGAAAAAGCTTTGATAAATAAGTCCCATGCAAAAGAACCAGCCCATGAGCAGAGCTCTGCTGGATGTAAGAACTTGTGTGTTTTAAAAATAATTAACTAAATTAGAAAGAAAAGCATGCTGAGGGTTATGAGTGTGTCTGGGAGCTGCAGTGAAGCTGCTGTTCCTGGATTTCCTATAAAACGAGGATGACAAAACTACTTAGAGTTTTGCATATATATCAGTACTTTAAAAACAAGCAAACTGCATCAAAACAAGCTCAAAACATGGATTGTTTCAAGTGCAGGGGAGAGAATGAAGGATGAACTTGAGGAAAGGACCACATTTGTCCAAATATTTGGAAAGGTTCTATAATTTACACTTACAGCACCAGCCTAATGCACTTTGTCATTGTGCCCCAGAAGCACAGAGTATTAAAAGTCCTGTTCTTTGAATTATGGGATGTTCTGGCACAGGAAACATAGGGGAATATATGAGAAAATACTCGTGCCTTGTGGAAAAGCAGAGAATCTGAACTACTAAACAGCAGTTTTTGCATCCCTAAATTCCCATCCCTGAATCCTTAACCTGCAACAAATAAGTTTTTCTTACTGAGATCTCAGAAGAGCATTTTAACTAGAGCTGGACAAATAACTCCATGAAGTTAATTGACTAAAATTAGGACTTCTTGGCTGCAGCTGAGTCATACTTAGCAAATTGCAACTCTCCCTTGATTTGTAACTCAGAACTGTTCACTGACCTCAGAGACTGATTCCAGTATGGGGCCACATTTACCAACAACCTGAGACAGGCATGCAGGACCTGAGATTTTTGCTTTTGGGGCTGAACACAAAAATGATTCGATATCTGTTTGCTCAGTGACAGAAAACAGTCAAATTCCTTCACAAAGTTTCTGAGCAACCTGCGATTCCACACCTGAATTCAAAGATGTCCTGTCCTGACATTTTGTCAATTCTGAGTTAAAGCTTGGCAAAGCCTCTGAGGTAAATGTCCTGTAAAAGTACTGCAAGGATCCATTTTCCAATGTCACTAACACTGGAAATTGAATTTATCCATATTACCCATTCTGAAAAACAGACAAAAAAGGCTTTACCTCTGCTGCATGTGTACCACCCTAGGGTCCTGCTCCTCCTCCCCATCACAGCCACATCAAGAGAGTGAAAACTGGCTGGACTTCAGCTCAAAAAAGATCAGAGTCAAAAAAAGAAAGAAAAAGAATAGAAAGGAAAAATAATGCAAGGTGACTTCCACTTCACTCACTCGGCTCAGAGGCTGCTGATCCCACCCTGCAGGCACAGCAGATCCCTCGTCCTTTCAGCAGCTGCTACCCCAGGTCTGCTCAGAAGGGAGGAGAGCTGCCTGGGCAGGCAGAAGAGCAACCGGGAGTGCTCACTCTGCGAGGGGAAGTGAAAACTCCGCTCTGTCTCCGGGAGAGGGATGGCAGGGAGCCAAGAGAGAGCATCTGCATCAGGGAAACCCAGTCACCCTGGCAACCAGAGGGGAGGGAAGGAGCCGTCCATGGGCAGCAGAGGGGAGGGGAGGGCAGGTTCGAGTCGGGAATGCAGCTGGGAGCGAAATAAAGGAGGAGTTGTTGTAACTGATACCATGCACACACTCCAGAATACGTCAAATGCCATTTAGGAACCTCCTCATGAAAGAAAAACACAGAGATTTGGGCAAATATTTCTGTAAGTTTCTATCACATGTGCACATGGGGTGAATCCCGACCCGGAGAGAACAGTCCCAGGTGAAGGGTGAGCCAAAAGTTCAGCAGAAATGTAGAGAAGCAAATGGTGAGCTCAAGTTTGAGTCTGACCATGAAATAAATATGCAAAATGTTTTATCATTTATGAGTCTAAGGAAAGAGGAGTCATCAGCAACCAGGTTATGTCATTTAGCCATAAAAGAACAGAAATATCACACTCTGCAATACATCCTTGTCCATGTATTTGCATCCGTTCTTCATGGAGATTAAACTGTCTTTGGTAAAAAAGCAGATTTAATATCATCACCATGTAGTAATCGAGGCATGTAGAGATATAAAAAAGGCATATTTGGAAGTGAGGAAATCTGTTATTGATCTGAACAGCTGGAGAGAACTGCAAATCTGAATTGGAGACCGAGCATCAGCATAGGAAAACTGAAGGGACAAAATTCACCAGTGTTACCCTCAAGTGAAGAAATTCAGATCATCCCACTAGAGACAAGACAGAAGTCCCATCAAAGTCCCCCACAAGTCCCAGTCCCACATAAAAGTTACAATCAGGATCTAAGAGATGTGACTGGAACAGTCACTGCTCAGCACATCCAACCCAAAGGAAAAATAACATAATTACACCAGAAAACCATGGTATAAAACCATGTAGAAGAGCCTGGAGAGGAAGAACACTTTGAAGTACTATTGGGACTTTCCTTAGGACGAGATATTTCATTTAATGAGTCCCTAAAATTGGCATCCTCTAGAGAAATGACTCAGCAGAAAGGCTACAGCAAGGTCTGTGCTTTGGGAAGGCAGCAAATTAAGGTCAGGGGGAAGAAAACCCTCAGATATTTCCATTGCCTGACCTCGCTCCTACTAAATTTTGTGTTTGCTCTTAATTGGTCTTGAGAAGCTTGAAATTGCTTTACATATTTTATAGGACCTAATGAAACAAAATCATCATAAGCTGCAACCCCTGTTGTTTCATGTGAAGGTTTTATCTTGAAACTCACAATACTCATTTTTTTAAACCTTCTCTTCCTGGGATCATTTGATTATGTGAAATTCAAATTCCTTTTAAAAGAGTAAGTTCTTAGTCTCTGGTTGCACTTAGAATCCAGCAAACATGAACAGATGAGGAGAAGCCAGTACTTAACATACAGAGCCACTTTTACATTATTTTTTCAATTCTACACCATTATTCTGGATTAGTTTTTTTAATGCTTGATATTGCTGAAGTTTTCTGTATGATACTAAAGAATATTTGGTTTGCACACTGTGGGAAACTGCCAAGAAACAGGTTTTCTTTAAAACTGGAATAATTTTACTTTGCATAGGGAAAAAACCCAATTTATTTGCCTTACTGTGAAGAGAAAGAAATTGCAGTGCTCATTTAAAGTGTAAGACTATAAAGGCGTATGTGTACATGCCTGTCTATAAATATACTGCTATATACATATGACTTGAAATTACTTGGAACAAAATAAAGCTGGATGTGCTTTGGCTTTATTGCATCTGTTCAAGGACTTTATTCTGGGTTCTTATCAGGTCACTTTCTGCTGACAATCCCTCTCTTAAATTGTCCAAGCATCCAGTGTAATTCTGATTTTTTCTGACCATTTTGTTCAGCAAGGAAAGTAGAAAAATGTGCTCCACTGAAGCACCAAAAACCTCCTGGTCTGTGTGTGCTCAGCATGGTAGAACTCAGCTAATTTATGTGCTTCATGGACTGAATTAGTTAAATTAATAATAATTAAAGAAAGATTAAATAAGAAGTCATTAAACAACAGAAATCAGAATGTTCAAGCCTGGGACTTTGATATATATTTATGAATTATTGCTTCATGGGATGTGCCTTTTTTTTTGAAGTTAGGAACACCAGGAGCTTTGACCTTGAAATTGCATTGATTTCAGAGTTCCACGTTAGGAGTGACCATTTCCCAGGCATCCCCACCCAGAATTACATAATTCAGCCCTGAGTCTCTTTTGTACAGCTGATGCCTTGGATTTTAACTTTGATATTTCCCAAGCCCTGCAGTGCTCAGGCTGTGACTCTGCAGGGTTTTGCAGCCTGGGAGCTGCTGCTCTCTCACGTTCACAGTGACACAACAAAGCCTCTCCAAGGCTGCTCTCCAAGGACACCCAGACTGTCCTGGGCCCAAAATGTGCAACCCAACACCTTGAGAAGGGGGGGTGAGCTGGGGAAATGCCATCATGAGCTCAAGTTTGAATTGGGGAATTGATGCTGAGATGCAAATGGCCCAAAGCTCTAAAGGGGTGAAGAACTCGTGACTCGGGGCCCATCCTGGGCTCCATGGTGAGAGCAGCCTCTGGCTCCCCAGGCTGTGCCTTTGGAGGCCTTTCCAATCAATATCCACCTTTATTCCCTCGCTCCTGTCTGGGCTGTGTTTCTAGGGAGCCACTGCAGGCATCACAACACTGATAAAGTTCATATCCCTTAAGCCAAGGAGGGCACTGCAGGGGTGGTCACTGCTGACCCTCTGTGCCCTGGCTCACCCCTCTGCCACACAAAATAAGTGTCTGCATAAACCCCTGACCCTCCAGGGAGGGAATGGGTCCTGCCTGGCGTTCCAAAGCCAGTGGCCAGGGTTCAGGAAGCACAATTAGACATTATTAGTTTGCCTTATGTTCATCCTCTTTTGGCTGTGCCCCAGCAGTGCTGAGGCTCCGAGCTTTGCACGCCATCCTGGGGGACACCCAGCTGTTCCAGCTGTTCCAGCTGCTCTGCACTGGGCATCCCACCAGCAGCTGTGCAGTGTGCCAGCACAGGATCCCTCGCTGGGAATCAGGGTTTCTTTCTCCTCCTGCTGCTTTTAGGGTTGTAATAGTTACAGTAGGGCCAAAGCCTGTTCACTCCCCTCACCTGACTCACCTCAGGGGGTTCAGCACAGGTGAGTGTTTAATAAATGACTTCTTTGGGAAGATGGGTGTTCCCCTTCGTGGAGGCATTCTACCTCTGGAAAACTCTGTTTGAAACCAATTCATCCTTCAAGTTCCTTCCCACAGTGTCACCACCTTTTATTAGCACCAGTATTTTCCCTTAGAACAGGTCCAGCCATATTTGGGATCCCCTGTGCTCCAGAGTTACAATAAGAAGGAATTTCTGCTCTGAAGGATTTACAACACAGTGAGAAAAGAAACAAAGAAACAGTAACAGGCAAAATGTTTTGACCAGCAGTAAAACTGTCAGTTGAAGGCTATCTTCCCAAGTCCCAGACAAATTCCTCGTAATTTTGACTATATCATTCTTCACAGTTACAAAATTAAGTCCGTTAGATTCCTTACTAGAAGAACAAGAAAAAGTTTACTCTTTCATACCTTTCCTCTAACACCAACACTTTGGAGTTGCCAACTGCTTTAAATCAAATTCAGATTTACTTTCACAGTGTTTGTAGACTAAGGATCCAAGTTTAAAAGTTAATTGAAACATTTTATTTTAGGTACACTTCTGCCTCAGAGGAGATAATTATTTGTTGGGCACAGAGCAATAATTTCTTTCTCTGCTCTTTCTAATGTCCACATTAATACAATACCAATATTAGTTTAGTTTCCTCAAATGTTGTGGTTGTAGTAATTGTTTTCCTAAGGCCAGGCTTCTTTGCCATCAAGTAGAACAAGTGGGAACTCATTGTGTTCTCAGAATACGCAGCACTGCTTTAACAAGCTCATCATTCCCTAAATCAGGTTAGAGTCTCTTTCTCAGCAGGCTGTAACTTTCTGATTTTATTGCATCAGGCTGAAACCATAAATCCAAGTGCTGATGTGATCCATAACACAGGGTTTTCAAGCTCTCCCTACCCATCATTTGATTCAGCAGAGCATGGTTTAATTATTCAAATAACAGCGTCAATGCGGCCGCAGTGATTCAGCAGTACCTGCAGCACTGCAGCTGGATCCCGAGCTCAGATATGCAGGGAGCACGGATTGGCACCACATTTCCCTAACCAAGCCATCTCTTCACAGCCAAAAGGGATTTCTCCTCTGTATCTCTTCATTTCCTGCTGCCAATGGGATAAGAACAGCCTGGAGCCAGCTGGGAATATCAGTTCCCTACACTGAGGTCTTCTCTGCCTCTGCCCCTGCCTAACCCCTTTCTAGACTTGCAGCCTCCCCCATATTCCCACTGTCTTGGATCTGTGGGCAGAATCAAAGTTTGTTTTCCCACTATCCCATTAGTTCATGTTTTCCCCACAGAGGGAACTGCTCAGGGAGAAACTCTAGACCAGGATGCACAGCCCTGGTATGACTGAGAACTGCAAAAGGCTGGAAAACAGCCCCCAGCTCAGGAAATGGCAACCGTGGGCTTAGAGAGGGAAATTCCTGCCAGTTTTACTTCTAAACCTGGCACTGCGAGGGCTGGCTGATTCTGGCCAAAGGGCCAGGCTGCAGGAAGAGCAGTCTTGCTGGGATAAGTGCTGGGCAGCACCAGCTGGCAGAAGGCAGGTCAGGAGCCATGGCACAGGCTGGTGCCATCGGCTGCCACTCAGTGGACACTGGCCTCTGTGCACAGAGCAGCGTGTGCATCACAGGCAGGATCTGAGCAGCCACCTGACCATGCCAAACCAACCCTGAACCTGCCAGGATAAATTGAGCAGATGTGAGCTGTGACCTTGCATCAGCCACGGAGCCAGGCAGGCTCCTGGTGGGAACGGTGACATTGGGGCAGCCTGTCCTTCCACTGCAGAGGCATAGGAAGGTGCTGTGTTCAGGGAAACTCCTCTAGGACTCCAACAGGATGGAGCCCATGCTCTGTGAGCTCCTTCCCTGCCTGGTTCTGGCTCCAGTAGGTGCAGGTGACGGCACACCAGGACAGCCTTTCCTCGGGAGTGATCACTGCTGCATCCCGGGTGGATCTGGCTGGGAACAGGGCTCAGCTCCTCTCAGCCCATTGCTCAGTTGTTTGATGATGATGAGCCAGCTGCTTCCCATAAACATGCCCTGGGAATAGCAGTGTTTGCATACAGGGGTTCAGTTGTGACTTCTAGTTGGGTTCAAGGACTTTTGTCAGCTTGTCTTCATAAATAACACGAGATTCCTTCCTCACAAGGGTGCTGTGTAAGCAACATGTATGCCTTGTGCTGGTGTACACATTGAGTTCCACTCTAAAGCTCTGGAAATACGACATGGTTCTGAAATAATCCAGACACTGATCAAGCTGTGCTTATTAGCAAAGTGTTCTGCAAGCACTGGAGGACCTTCTGCTATTTAACTTGGGAATAGATCATTTGACACAAGAAACACTTGGAATCACTGACACCATCCTGAGCAGTGCTCCCTGGCAAGCACAGGAAGGGGATCATGGGAAATGCTGTAGTTTTGCTTGTTTTACATCTCAGGCTCCACCATTAATAGATTGTGGGAAATCCCAAATTACACACCACAGAAAACAGGCTCAGATTGCTGCCAATAAACTTCCACTTAGAGTCAATCACACCAAGGACAGAAAGCTGGTCCCTATCCAATTTTATCCTCACATAGCTGCAGCACTGCACTCCCAACATAATGGGAATAACAGGATTTCTTTCCTCATTGAACTTCAGATTAGGAGGGAATAAGGGGCAAATATCCACTGTAAAAGGTACAGGGGTAAATCTCGGGCAGTATGAAACTCATTGGTGGATCAGGTAATGATTCAGAACAAGTTTTCCAGAGCATATTTTAATTGTCAATTGTCTTAGAGTGCAGATAGGTGGGACACAAACGATCAGCACAGAGCAGACCCTGAAGAAATAAGAGTAGTTCCTTGGTGGTGTCACAAAGTTATTCAATAATAATAAAGTTTTTCCTTGGCTAGAACACATAAAAAAATAAGCAGCATCTGGAAACCAGCACGGATAGATGAGAGATATAATCTGCAGGGGAAATTCTGATTCAGTCTCCCTGGGCATTACTAAAATTATTGATGCATGCAAAGATATTATTTTCGCTAGATGAGATTTATACCTGTTCTAAGTCAGGTTAGTGCTGCCTAACTCTGGGATCTGATTTTGTTTATTATCCTAGATGTCATTACACTTTAATTTATGTTTCCTGGCAAACTAATAGGCCAGGAAATTTACCTCTTTTTATCTGTCTGTGGCACATATCTCAAGCACTTTTAGCTGGAATTCACAATTAGTGAATAAAATTCTTTTTTGCTGCCCTATCCCTGGAAGTATCCAAGGCCAGGTTGGACAGGGCTTGGAGCAAACCTGGTCTTTAAGGTGCCTTCTACCCAAACCATTCTGGATTCTGTGAGTGGAAAAGAGAAACCAGGAGAGTTGCCTTGGGCATCTGTTTCCTTTGGCTGCTGAGGGAACTGGGTTGCCTGGACTCAGTATTGCTGTTCTTCTATTTTATTATGAACCTATTTTTTTAACCTATTTTTTTTTATCTATTTAAGGAGAATTTAACAGAAATATCCTAAAATGAGCAATCTCACTGTAACACCCTAAACTCCAGCACGTAAGAGAACATGGAAATTAAGCCACTCTTTTATACACCAGAGGGGAATAATTAAAAGGAAACTTGAATTGCTGACTATCTCTGGTGGTGAAGGAGTTTGAAACAACTCCTTTGCTTCTTTGAGGTGGTTTATAAATCTAAGAACCCACTCAATATTTCAGGCATCAGGCTCAGTATATATCTTTTTACAGACAAAATATTGTTTCATTCATTGCTGAGCCAAATGCTCATTTCATACAGAAGATCAATACCAGGCACACATTTTATTACATTTAGATCATAGCTTGTAGAATTTCTGCTGGAGGCAAGTTCCATAAATCCTGATAAATTCTTGCATTGTTGGAAAGTAAATCTGCAGGATGAATAAAGTATAAAGAGTTACATACTCACTGCTGGGCCTGTTATAACTGTTCTCCCATCAAAGTCAGTGACAGGTTGAGTACAGATTGATGTCAGAGGGTTTTGTGGAAAAAGCCCTCCCAAAATATGCTGTGGTCAGGTATAAATAAAACCTCATCTTCCCCTCTTGCTCACAGTCAGCCCCACCCCAGCTCGGAGCTTTTAGAGCTCCCACTCCACCATGTGCAAAACTGCAGCAGGAGGAGAAAGAGCTCAGTGAAACTTTGACTCAAAGGTCTGGAAATAAAAGCTCAGAATTCTGCTTTAGTTAATGGTGAGGTCAAAGGAGGGAGTTTGTTGTGGTTTGTGTTGGCAGGTGCTGAACACTAGAATATCCCAAATGTGTCTGGGCTGTTCAGAAAGAGGAATTGTATAGAAGTCGTTGTGGCACAGAGACTTCTTTATTGATCATTCAGGCAGAAAAAATTCTTTCATGGATCAGAGTATTTGGGCCACACTGAAAGTAACTAATGGGAATGTGGTGTCAAAAAAATTTTGAAATCTCCCACTGACACAGGGGCATCAGTATTTTGGTGAGAACAGAAATTTGAAGTCGGTGTGTTCTGCTTGTTCTTTGGACAACACAAAACACTGAGGTGTAAAAATCCTCAAAATTACCAGGAGAAACAGAACTTGGCTTTGGTGCTTGATATTTTCTTCACTCCCCCTTTCCCCCCCTTATTTCAATATTCACTGCTTTGGAACAGGATATTCAAAACGATGAAGAATGTTTGAAGAGACTGACATTAGAGAGGGATATTCTACATAAATCAAGTCAGGTGCATCCCATAATATATACAAATGTTCCTAATATATAAAACATTCACATACAAACTCTTGGGATGAAATCCATCTCCAACATGAAGTCAATGAGCATGTTCTCATTATGCTGACAGCATAAATTGCCTTCACTAAGTAAATATAAATTTCCATAGGGAATACTGAGGTCATTGAGGGTGGCAAGAATTAAACTCCCAACCAGTCTCTACATTGCTACACCTTGAAATTTCACATCCAGTTCAAAAGACATCCTAAATCTTAATTGTTAAACCTTCAAGCAAACAAAACTCATTTTCTTCTATTTTCTAAGGAAGGAGTAGGGAAAACCCCATGATGATCTGGGAACAATATCACCTGCAAATGTCTAAAGGCAAATAAATAACAGATGTACTGGAAATTCAGCCCTGTTAACAAAAAATAAAATAAACCTTGATGGGAGCAATGAATTATTCAGAGGCCACATCACTGGAGTGACCAGAGGCAGGTCTGTGTAGAGTCCAGGCTGCACTGAACAAATAATTCAGGGCTCAGAAAGAGTAAGCCCTGCATAACACAAGTGCTGATTGCAGGCAATCTCATCAAGCCCAGTCAGCAGCTCTGCAAACATCAATGCACTCCAGCACTGCCTGCAAATGGAGCCACAGCCTGACCCTGCACGCAGAGCCCTGGCAGGGCCAGGCCTTCTTTAACTTTTGTAGTGTTTCCTTTTAGAGGTAAAATATGGACTCGACAGCTTACTGTGCAGAAAGGGAAAATCCCCAAATGGGGCTGCAGAGCTAAATTGTTCTGAGGGTTGGGCAGGGTGAAACAGACTCCTGAGGGGGGAATCTCCACCGACCAATTCTATAACACAAAAAGACTCGTTACTTCCAAGCGCAGCAGAAAGTGAGAATTATTCAGGATTTACAGCCTGCATGCCAGGACCTCATATACAGATGGGTTTCATTCAAGTAGGCTGGAAGAAGCTGCATAGTAAAATGAGGCAGGTAGATAGATCTGTTCATTCAGCCATTTCATGCGCTCAATATTCTCTGTACAACTGAAGGACAGCTGCCACACTACCTGTGAGCTGAGGTTTGTTTATCTCTGGTACCAGTGACTCAGGCAGATCCATATTGCTTCTCCCTCAGTGTTTTTGGCTGCTGGTTCACAGACTGTTCTTTTGTTTATTTCCCTCTCTGTTTCATCTCAGGGTGAGTGTTCCCAGAAGTGCTATTACATCTTCGTCATTGAGACCATCTGTGTGGCTTGGTTCTCCCTGGAGTTCTGCCTGCGGTTCATCCAGGCCAGGAGTAAGTGTCAGTTCTTCAAAGGACCCCTGAACATCATTGACTTCTTGGCCATTTCCCCTTACTACGCCTCCCTCATCTTCTCCGAGGACGACTCCAGCGAGGAGGAGGACAGGCCGAGCAGCAACACGTACCTGGAGAAGGTGAGCTTGGTGCTACGGGTTTTACGTGCCTTGAGGATCCTGTACGTCATGCGCCTTGCCCGGCACTCACTGGGCCTGCAGACCCTGGGCCTCACCGTGCGCAAGTGCACGCGCGAGTTCGGCCTGCTGCTGCTCTTCCTGTGCGTGGCCGTCACGCTCTTCTCCCCCCTGGTGTACCTGGCTGAGAACGAGTCCGGCAGGGTGCTGGAATTCACCAGCATCCCCGCCTCGTACTGGTGGGCCATCATCTCCATGACCACCGTGGGCTACGGGGACATGGTGCCGCGCAGCGTGCCGGGCCAGATGGTGGCCCTCAGCAGCATCCTCAGTGGGATCCTCATCATGTCCTTCCCTGCAACCTCGATATTCCACACCTTCTCCCACTCCTACTCCGAGCTGCGCAAGGAACACGAGCGGCTGCAGTTGCAGCTGAGCCGAGGAAAGAACGCCAACCGCTCCGGGGAAAGTGACACCTTCAACGAGACCGACAGCCTGATCCTGGAGGAACAGGCCTTCCCCATCAAATACATCCACACAGGGAACTGATCCCGGCCTTCCCCATCAAATACATCCACACAGGGAACTGATCCCGGCCTTCCCCATCAAATACATCCACACAGGGAACTGATCCAAACCTTCCCCATCAAATACATCCACACAGGGAACTGATCCAAACCTTCCCCATCAAATACATCCACACAGGGAACTGATCCCAGCCTTCCCCATCAAATACATCCACACAGGGAACTGATCCCAGCCTCCCCCATCAAATACATCCACACAGGGAACTGATCCCGGCCTTCCCCATCAAATACATCCACACAGGGAACTGATCCCAACCTTCCCCATCAAATACATCCACACAGGGAACTGAGCCTGGCCTGGGGCATTCCCAAAATCACTGACAGAAACGGGCACATGTGTGCATCAGCAAAATGCACAAAGCAAAGCAACAATGTAGGTTACAGCTGTCAACCCAATGTAACCAGCTCCAAAAAATCCCCATGGATCTGGAGGTTGGGAGAATGTAAAAAGTCAGTTTATTCAGTGATAATTGCTCATTCTTCTCTATCACTAAGAATAAACTTTGTCTCTACCATTCATGCATCTTACTGAACACCTAATACTGAGTGAGTAACAAACCAACCAGCTTCTGTTGGCACAAACACATTTTGTTATTTTATTTGCCTTTGAGTTTCCAATGTTCTTGCAATTAATATCCTGAGCCAGGCGTTAGGACACATTCTTTCAGGGCTACACAGCAGTGTGGTTTACCACCAGGCACACAGATACAAATCAGAATTCTGTATTTAAATCCAGTAACAAGCTTAAAATGAAACTGCTGTATGTGACAGCTTTCAAAGTTTGCCTGTAGCCAGACGATCAATCTGTAACTAACAAACTGCACTGCTTTGTATAAAGCACATACTGTTTGCAAGAGCATTTGCTTGAAATGCAGTTGTGGTCTGCAGACTGTCAACATATCATACTAGACAGCAAAAGTCTTCGAACTTCTTTTTCATATACTTATTTAAAATAAAAACGAGGAATAAAAAAAAAGCCCAAGCTTATTGACCATATCAAAAAGCCTTTGTGTCATATTTTTTGTTGAATGGTGATGGTTTCTCTGGAAGAAAGATAAAAATTAGACTTCTTGAAAATGTGATGATAGCTCAGAAGTACCCGAAGGTATAAATAGCAAAGAATGAGGGGAATGATTTGACCCTTTAGATGGTGTGAATGTGGTCAGTGAATTCCATACAGGTCACAAAGGCCAGGTGTGCAGAGACACCTGTGTGTTCAGGGCCCGTGTCAGCCCCAGTGTGAGAGCCCTCCTGATACCCACAGGGCTCTGACACGCTGAATTTCAAGCAGGTATTTGAGCACTGAAATTAATCAAGGCCTAAATTAGTTTTTAATCAGATTTTCAGCTTTCATTACTCCATTTCTTGAATCTTACCAAGGTGCCCATGTCCTTGTGATGGGGCAAAGCTCAGTGAAGTGACCATTCACCAGGGCCAGCTTTTGGCAGGCACCACTGATGCCATTAGGAGCCTGAGGACACTTCCAGGCACTGCCCCATCTGGACTGGCCATTTACTGACCATCCTGGACATCCAAACCCAGTCACCTGCAGAGTTCTGCAGCTTCCTGCAGGTATTGGGGAGCCTTGGTGCTCAGCTGCTCCCCTCCCTCCTGCACAGCTGAAGTAGAGAAAAGCACAGTTGTTGGCACAACTGGGATGACGTGACTGGAATTAATCCCTTGGGCTTATCTTGCTATTGACCTTATGATTCAAACCAGAGAAGCTGCAGTGGATTATTCACAGGGGATGTTCCAACACAAGAGGAACAAGATTTGAGATGACAAGCATTTACGTTTGCCCCCTTAAAGGTGCAATTTCTGCTAGTTTATGCATAGGTCCATCATATTTTATATTTTTCATGATTAGCATTCATTTTCTGCTACAGTAGGTCCAGTGTGATGGCAAACCAGACAAAATCCCTGGTCTGGACATGAACCAGACCTCTCCAGGGTCCTGTATGTGGTGATGGCACCTGCATTTCTTTGGAGATTCTGCCCCTCTGGTCTGGCAGTGCCAAATCCAGTGCTTGTTCCTCCTGACTGGTGACTGCTGGGACACAAATCCTGATGCAGAATTGCTGCAACTTTCAAAAGGCACTTTTCCCTCTGACAAACACTTTGGGAATACAATCAGGTAAGGCAGCTGATTTGGTTTTCCAATTAACAATATCCTTATTAGCTCAGGAGTAAGTTCAACATGGTTGCACATAAAATTAGCCCAGCCACATGTTCTAAAAATGTAAATATCTGGTGAAACATTGGGACTTTTACTGCTCAAGTGCTTGTAGCAGCTCTTTGTCCAACAGGTTCTGTGACGTAGGTGGGACTGTGGACACTGACAGAAATCCAAACCCTGACTCAGTCAAGTGTTTAACCATGTGTAAGTTCCAAACCCTACCCAAGAATGTGCTGAAACACAGAGTTAAAACAAATTTAAAAAACAAAACAAACAAAAAAAACCACCAAAAAAACCCCCAACCAAACAAAAAAAAACCCCAAAAAACAAAACAACAACAAAAGAACCCAAAAAACCCCAAAACAAACAAACAAACAACAAAAACCAAACAACAACAACAACAACAACAACCAAACCCCAAACAAACAAAGCACCAGTGCTTGACAGGGAAGTGTTTGCGCTTCCAGAAGAATTTGAACCATCAAATCTCGTATTTCTGATTTTAACTTAATCTCCTCCAATAGCTGGGTCTGGGCTGCACCACCACGCACAGCAAAAATGTCCTGCATGATTCATTGTGCTACAGGGGAGGGAAAAATATGTTGGGAGGAACATTTAGTGCGGTGTAACTCGACTGAGTAACAAATTCAGAACAAGCAGTTACAATTAGCAGATACTGTTGTTGCCAAGATCGTATCATTTCCTAACCAGATTTAATTAAAGGAGCAGTTTCCCTGCCTGGCACTCAGCTTCTCTGACTTCAAAGCCTTTCCCTGGATCTGAATCCTAGAACAGCAAAGGAACAGCACCCACCACCCAGGGGAACCACATTGTTCGGTCCTTCCCAATGCATTACGTCTCTTTTGCAGCTTTTAATTGTTACTCTGACACAGCATCTGCTCGTGTTGTTGTAGGAACCTGCAAAAACCCCCCACCGTGCTGCTTTTGGGGGGAAATCAGGAATGTATCTGGCTCTGCAACCCAGCTGTGGCCACCAGACTGTGGGAGTCATGCGAGAACACAACACAGAACCCTCCCAGCTGGTCTGACCCGAACCCAAAGCACAGAGAGTGGCTTTAGATCAGGGGCTAAATGCAGATTTTCTGTGATGTTGAAATCGGACTGAGGGGTTGAGACCTTTGCTCTGACCTAGCTCTCATTTCCTCAAGGGTTCTGCAGGTTGGTCCAGGTTTCTCTGCAGCCCTGGGACCTCCCAGCTGTGTTCCAGCTGTTTCTCCTCTTTGACTTTCACCAGTTCCTCTGGTAGAGAAGCATTACATAAGATAGATAGATATATTATCTCACTAATTAACTTTCTTTAATTTCATAGGTTCAGTATTTTATTATTTAAGACTACTCTTAGAACTCCTGAAATTTGCTTTTCACCTGTTTTTGCATCCAGCCACTAATATTCATAACATCAAATTATCAGGTTGATTAAGTCACAGATTCATTGAGGGAAAAGTGTTTTATTTTAGGAGCAAATTGCAAAAGAATTCACTGAGTGCACTGCATATGCCATGCATTAATTATAGCAGAACTATTTAAAACTTGCATTGGTCAACAATTTTATTTCAAACGCACCCAAACAGAGTTCTGCAGTTATTTTGATCAATTAAGCACATCTGCTGACAGAAATTACACTCAGCATGTCCCTTCCAGGTTTTTTTTCCCATGAAAGATTTTCTCTCCTTTTTTTTTGGTTCAGATAATTATTTTAATACATTGCAGTAATCTATAAATAATGATGAAAACCTAGAAGGTCAAGGAGAGGAAGAAGTACAGCACATTCCCAGTTTTTTCTTCTACTAGTAATAACTTATCAGCCACATGTAGAAGTTAAAACTGATAAAAGGCTGATATAAAAGTCATGCTTTCTAAATGGAATCTGGTTTCTGTGTGGTAAAATGAAGAGATTCCAGCACATTTTACTGAAAATATTGAATTCCTTCCTGTGAACTGTTTTGTTTTGGTAGCAATGGGGCTTTCACTCCTTCCCTTGGTTCCAGCCATGGCACAACACCCAGAAAAGCCCTGAGGAACAGGCTGCAGGTCTCCTGGGCAAGCTCCAGTCCTTAATTTGCAATATTTGGATGAAACTTAATACCCTGGGTTACTCTATTTTTTTTTCCTGAATGACTAAAGTGATGCTCACAAGAAAAAGATGAAGAGAAAGAACAGAGGAGTTTCCCCTCCCTCCTTGCTCCAGTCTTTACCATTTTACTTCTGATAGATCACAGCTCTCACAAAACTCATTTTCCCAGACGTTTAGTGTTCCTGGAATTCCCTTAGGCCAGGGAAATGCTCACAGAGGGGGGAAAAGCCTCACCCAAAGCTCATGCACTGTAAGAAAGATCTGCAATCAAGCATTATCACAGGAACTCGCTCAAAAATCCAAACCTGGATTATCAGCACTAAGAAGTGCTTAAGGAGCACCTCAGCAGATTATTGCAGCAGATTCAGCAAGAGGGATAAAAATCCAACTCAGATTTCATTATTTTCATACTCAATTCCTGTTACAACTACAGCAGCTGTAAAAATCAAGTATATATCTAAAAGGGAAGGGCTGTAGAAGATCCTTCAGGTGTTTCTCCTGTGAAAGTTACAGCCTGTTATACCACCGGTAATAAAACATAATCACCCTGAAACAACACTTCAGATTTTAATGAACAGCTCTACTGCTTCATACCTGACAAATTTTGTTTTAAAAAAATCATTTAGGACTTAATGTATTAGCACAGAACTCCAGACATGCATATAATTAAGTCATAATGTCTTCCAAAATTTCTTTCTTTCCACTTCTAGTGTTCAGACAGATATTAACCAGTCAGATGAGCCAACAGGTTTTGTTTCAGCTTCTTCAAAATAATTTCATCAGCTTTCAAGAGACTGTTCTCAGTAAGAACAAAAGGAGCAATACAGAATTTTCCTGCTGCCTGAAGCTCAAGCAGATGAGGAACAATTTATGTTGAACTCACAGGGCAGAGAAGCCTCTGTGAGAATCCAAGGATGTTTCACTTTATTTCAGACAAACTGCAGGAGAATTTGCTGATTTTCCACCATTTGGCTTTAACTCTGCATCCAGGCCCATCCCTCCCCAAACAGACAGGACACAGATGAAGTCCTTCCCTAATTCCATGGCTTCTGCTGTTTTCACTTGGCCACATCAGAAATTGTTCCTTTGCTCTACAAAGTTAAAGAAATTTCTTATTAAAATTCATCACCTTAAAGGTACCGTGTGAGAAATGCTGAAGATAATTGGGTTGTACACATGAATAGAGAATATTAATAAAACAAACAAAGTGCTTTTATGTTCTTCAATCAACAGCTCTTGTACTGCCCTTTAAATGTCTTATGCCCTCTTTTAAGAAAATAAGCATTAAAATTTTCTAATTAAAGTTTCACTTGTAAATCCCTGGTTTTGAACTGTCTTCACCAGAGCAACAAAGCAGGTAACAATCATAGGAGTTTACGCCTCAAGGATCTGCTTTTCCAAATCATTTGTGTTTTCATTAGTCTGATGTTTTACTTTCACCTGACTGTCTCGTTCCACACCAAATTAGTCAGAGCTCTTTACCTCTGAGAGACTCCTATATGAGAATTTCCCAAAAATCAGCTCAGCTCAAAGACAGCAAACTCCAGGAAATTTCAAAGCCTCAGAGAGACAAAAACCTACACCTCATGATTAAAGAAAGAAAAAAAATTATTATACAGCTCAGCAAAGATTCATGAATACAGTCCTACAGCACAATTATTATGATTTTTGGAGGATATTTTTAGGAAAGAGAGGGTGAAACCATACACTTCATCTGTAATTCCAAGTCAGATCCAAGCGTTCATACCTTGAATGGGGCTGGCAGGATTTAGAACAGTCATTTCCAGAGCTGATCGAGATAACACTATCAGCTCATTAGGGTGTGATATGCATGCTTAAACAAATTAAACTCATTTCATGCTGATACAAAGATATCTGAGGAAAACTGAAGGTCAAAGAGATTTATCCAGTAAGGGATTCAGAGTTTGAGAAATGTTCCAACGGAATTTAAAACTCCAGAAACAACGCATTTTTGAATAAAACTGTAACATACTGACTCTACATACCTAATGATTATACAGAACACTCCTAAACACTTGCATTTCCAATTGGAGGGAATTTCATAAGGTCTTCAAAGGTTTTCAGGGTGGGTGACTGGTGGGAAAGAATAATAAAAAAAAAAAAGATGGAATTCTTGATTCATTCTGCTTCCAACAAAGAGAAAAAGGATCCACCAAAGGGCCACCAACAGCAAGGAGTATTCCAACCTGTGAACAATTAGGCAATAGTTGTGTCCCTGTGTATGAGATAGAAGATATTCCATTTGTAACTACAAGGAGGTGCTGAACCTGCTCCTCAAGGGCACGTTCATTTTGAGAGAGAAATTGGCTCAGTCAGAGCTGTTTGCTGGCTCAGCTCTGGCTAAAAAGCACCACTGAGGACTGCCAATATTTATGTGATCCTCCTGTTTTATTCAGAGAGCAAGAAAAACCAGCCAAAAAGTCCTGGACCAGCACACTGAAGAAGGCAAATACAGCACTCATTTCTCATAACTGCTTTTCCGCTGAATAATCAAGCTTCTATTAGTTTGGGAAGTTTTCCTCTTGTAATAGGCAGTGAGGAAGCCAAGTGGCTTCTAAGATGAACACTGTGCACAGGGCTTGACCCTGCCAAAATCTATCCAAGGAAATTGTCCGGAGGTCCTGTGTTTGCATGCAGGGAAGCAGGTCTAGAGGGACCTGTGCTAATGAAACCTCTGGGTTTGCCTATAAGAAATTAAAATTTCTAGCTCATGGGTTTCCACAGATATAATTTCCTTCCTTCCTTCCTTCCTTCCTTCCTTCCTTCCTTCCTTCCTTCCTTCCTTCCTTCCTTCCTTCCTTCCTTCCGCATGGGGCAATCCATTTTTCCTTCACTGGCTGCAGGAGGATCAGCAATTCCAGAGAGCCAGAGCAGGCACTTTTCAGGCTGGCACACCCCCAGCTGTGACCTGTGGTTGCCCTTCTTGAAGCCTCGGTACCCCTGCCTTGGCCCCCCTCCAGCGCAGTCACTCGGTGACTTTCACTGACTGAAGGAAATTACTGAGGAAGTGCCTTATCACCAGATGCTCCAAATGTCCCAGGGAGAGCAGCTGAATCTGCAGGAACAGTGCTTGGGGCTGAGCCAACATTAAAACATCAGTGTTGAGGATTTTCTCCCACTCCCCCAGTCTCTGAAGGAAGTGCAGCACACAGGGATGGATGATGTGCTCACTCTCCAGGGGCTGCGTTCCAGCTCTGGCACAGACAGATCTGAGCCCAAAACTGGGGCCAAACAGGACCCCCCAGCCAGGTTGTTGTGAGGGTCCCCTTCTTATTTCATATCTTTTCTATTTCGTTAACATTTGAACTGCCAAATCAGAGCACTTAACCTGATTAAAGGTGTCTCTGGCTTATGAACCCCACAGCAGACTGTGAGCATTCTGCTTTTGAATCAGAGTGGTTTGGGTGGGGAGGGACCTTAAAGATCATCCAGTGCCACCCCTGCCATGGGCAGGGACATCTTCCACTGTCCCAGGCTGCTCCAAGCCCTGTCCAACCTGGCCTTGGGCACTGCCAGGGATCCAGGGGCAGCCACAGCTTCTCTGGGCACCCTGTGCCAGGGCCTGCCCACCCTCACAGGGAAGGTTTTATTCCTTAAATCTAATCTGAATCTCCCCTCTCTCAGTTTAAAGCCACTCCTCCTTGTCCTATCATTACGTGTTGCTTTCCAACAACATTTCCAACGAATGCAACTTGGGGTTTTCTAGTTTACTCCTCAGTCACCAGCTGGAATCTTCTGGTATTCTAAATGCTCGGATTTACACCAGAATCACCTCGAGATTTTTGTTGTGCCTTTATCTTCAGTTCTGCCCTCCTGTAATCTCCTTTCACCTGAGCTTGGCTCTGCACAGTCCTCAGCAGAAGCCAGAACAAATCTCTGAGCTCCTTTGCATGACAAAGAAGCCACATAAACCTGAGCACATTTCCAAGCTCAGCAGAGCATTGCACTCACTCCTAACTAGAGACATCGTTCACCAGGCTCGAGATTTTACAGGTGCTGCGTTGCCTTGAGGTTCTGAGAGCTGTGAAATGAACAATAAAAGACTTTGGGTAGCTTAGCATGAAGGCAAAATTGCAAATTAAGTTTTATTCAGGTTTACCCAGAGGGCAGGAATGGATCCTGCTCTTAAGGGACAAAAAAAAAAAAAAGAAGTTTAAAATTTGAATCACAGAGACCCGCAAAGAGTCCAGCTCTGAAGTGAATGGGGATCAAAGCCACATCCTTGGCATTATTAGCACCGTGCTGTAACAGACTGAGTTATTCTCAGACCCAGGTATAGTTATTCCATAAATTACCCAGAGAAAGCTGCCTGCAGGGTTTGCCTTTAGCTGCACATGGAGGGTTAATTCCCAGCTGGATGCCACAGTCCAGGGGAAAAACTCATCACTCAAAGCAGGATTTGCCCCAATACAGCACCTACACAAGCTGTCACCCAGGTGGATCAGGCACATTAATTAGCCCAGGTTCCTGCTGGAAACAAAAACTGTAAATAGAAGTGCAAGGAACAGGAATTGTGGTCAGCTAGCAAGACAAAGATAAGAGGCAGCTCTCAGCATGCTGGACTTCAGGCCTGCTTTTCGTCTTCATTCAGATTATTCAAGCCCTAATTAATTAAAGTCTCATGGCAGAAATAACTTATATGCAATGTTTTCTTCCAGCACTCAGAAGGAATACCTGAAACCCAACAAATAGTGCAAGAGAAACTGGTTCTAACTTTAAAGATTGACAGAGAAAACCCAGCTCCTTTCCTCCAGCCTGAATTCTCTGCAGAAAAGATTTTTTTGCCCTCCTGCCAGCCAGCACAGTGACCCCTCAGCCCCAGGTGTCAGAATTCCCCATGAAGGCAAAACTGCTCCTGCCCCTAATAATTTATAATGATCCTGGCTAGCCCTCATCCCCCACCTGATTAATTAACTTAGAGACGTCTTCTCACTTGGTGGGGCTCTGAGTCTCTGTGCAAGGAACCAAAAGGCAGAAGAAAAAGGCAAAACTTCAGCTGGCACTCATGCAAACCTCGATCTTTATGTGGAAGATAATCTCCTCAGGGAGGGAAAATGGCACAGTAAATTTCCCAGGACTCAGAGCAGCAGCAGGATGCTGTGCCATGACACTCGGGGCTTTTTTGCCCCTCTCAGAGAAGCCAGGTTTTGTCCCACACTTTATCCTGTGTCCTTTCACACTTCAGAGGCATCAGCTGCAGGGAAAGCTCGGGCCCAGCCCTCCTGCACAATGAATTCAGCAAATAGACTGGGCTATTGATGTGTGCCTTTCCAGAATGGAAGCTGCAGCTAAGAGCTGAAAACCTTCCTGGGAGCTCCTGGTGCAACAAATCACTTCTCTTTTCATGGATGAGAACAAGTGGACCAAATTACAGAAGTATTAAAAATCACTCAAGTATTTCATCACCTACAAACGCAAATACAACGTGTGCAAGCTGAGAGAAAGGCAAACAAATTACTCCTGAAAAGGTGGGCGGGGAGAAAGAATAAAATGAATTGATCTGTAGACCTCAGCCTTTCATTTGCGGATAAATCTCCGCTGAAATGAAACCAGATTAAAAACCTGACCACAACACCAAAGGAGAATTCAAGTCAGTCATGGAAGAGCAAAGGTGATTTTGATAACCACCTCAACCTGGCCTGTAGAATTTTGGTGCATATGAAGCTGCTGAAATGACTGAAATGAAGTCTGACCCGGGGTTACTCTTCACTATTTCTCTGTAGCAAATTTCACCCTGAGTGTGTTTCCTGTACAGAGGATGGGTGTCTGCTCACAGGAGCTCACAGGCCATGCAGAAGGTGAAGAAGGGAGAGTGATTTATTATGAACTTCCTTTTCTCAAAAAAATATCTCCTCATACCATCAGAAAATATTAATGACCTTTTGCAGACCTTTTTCTATCTATATTTTTTCTTTTTCACAAAACAGCTGTTTTCTGCCAAAGGCAACAAATGTTTATTTATGTGAAATGAGATCAGAACTTTATATATAAAGACCACATAAAATTAACAGGTTTTCTTTTCTTATTTGTTTAATGATGAAGTGGAAGGGTGGACTTTCACTTTGCTCTAAGAGAATATAAAGTAAAATACAATAAGAGTTGGCCATCTATGATGAAGGTGTCTGAAATAACTGGTAATATATGATTAGAGAGTTCACTGGGGGAAAAAAAAAAAAAAAGAGGAAAAACCCCTCCACATTTCTATTTTTTCCTGTAAAAGCAGAAAGTTTAGCCTAAGCTTTAAGCTGGCAGCTAAAAGTAAAGCACCAATTGTTTCTTAGGCTGAATTATCACTCCATGTTTCATAAGGATTAAGTAGTATGTTGTTATTAGAGTAGTCAGTGATTCAGGATGCCAGAAGATTGGAAGATTAAACAAAAGCTAATCTCTAGAAAAGTAGGACGAAATGCTTTGTTTCTTTTTCAGGAAAAAGGATTCCCAGGTTCTCAAAAGCTGGCTTGGTAAGGTGATGTTTATTCAACAGCAATAT
This sequence comes from Picathartes gymnocephalus, assembly GCA_013390045.1. Taxonomy (NCBI): domain Eukaryota; kingdom Metazoa; phylum Chordata; class Aves; order Passeriformes; family Picathartidae; genus Picathartes; species Picathartes gymnocephalus. The sequence continues at coordinate 295,492 of WEKY01051243.1, forward strand.
TTTCACATCTGCCTCTTCCAAAATAATTCATTTTCTAAAAACTGTGTGTACAGAACAGTAGGGATCAGGAGGCACTGGTGTTGTTAATTTTTTTGACAACTTAGCACAAATATAATAATAATAATTAATAATAATAATTTTTATATAAAGCAGGCACCTCTCTGGTTGAGGGATGATGGTCAGAGTCTGACAAAACTGGAATAGGCTTTGCTTGAAGGGCTTTGCAGAGTTGGAAGAGGTGTCAGCAAACCACTGACAAAATGCTGTGAGAAGTGCCAATAGAGCAAGATATTTAAATAATGTAAAGTTTTTTACATGAGAAAGATGGTGAGTGTAGAGCCAACCTCCCAGCACAATCCTACATCAGGTTTGCCTTTTATGTTCAGCACATTTTCAGCAGCATCTCCCACCAAGTTCTCTATTGCAATATCAGTGGCATTCAGGACTGATAAACAGGTAAAGGTGACAATGATAAATAAAGTTCTTGGTAACATAAAACACAGAGAAACTCCTACAAGATGCTGAAGATTTTGGAAGGTGCCTTAGGTATTGGACCTTGTAAAGAGATTTTAGCACTTAAGGGACTTTTGACAGCTATCAACAAAAAGAATTCCAGGAGTTTTGCACTTAATTCATGCAGAAAATTCTGAAAATGGTTTAAAATAGCCTTTGAAATGTACAAATATCTTCAGTAGTTCAGAGAAATGTTTATTATCCTGCTGTATGATAAAGAGGCGGCACGTATTAAGTAGATCTCTTGTATGCACCATTAAATATTCTCTGCACAGGAAGGAACTTCCTCTCCAAGTGCAGGAGACTGACCTGGAATGGAAGCAGCACCACAAATACCCCAGCCCTTGGAAGGTTTGATCCAGGAGAGAGGGAAGATTTAAAACATTTGCAATTCATATCTGAGTGATCTCTTACTTCCCCCAGGCTCCCTGTTGTGCTGAGAGTCCCAATTAAACAGATGCAGCTGCTAAAATTAGGGATCCTAATGGGGATGCAGCGGGTCAGGCCCTTCCTTGGGATCAAAGGCACCTCAGTGGGAGGGACTCTGGCAGCTGGGAAGGTCACCTGGAAGTTCAGAGCTTTCCCAGGGCAATGTCTGGCCCCAGCAGTTGGCACGGGGTGCGTTGTGCCTCGGGGAAGCTCTGGCAGGGATGCGGTGACCTGCGAGGAAAAGGATGCAGCAGGACTGGGGGTTTGGGGCTGCACAGAGCCTCCCCTTCAGCTTCAGAAGCAACCCTGACTTCCTGAATTAATGAATTTCAGTGTTCCTTGCCAGTCTGGCTGCACACAGCTCCATCCCTGGAGCCTGGGACTCAGCACAGAGTGGTAATCTGCAGGAGAAAAATGTTAACACTGCTTATCCCAAATAAAGTACCTGAAACATTCCTCTCAAGGGGATCAGGGCAAATTACAACAGGCTTAAAATGCCTTGTTCCTTTTATCTCTGTTTTGCTCTGCTCTCCATCTCCTGCATATCCCACATGTGGTACCCGATTTGCTGTTGCTTTTTGAGAAACACGACCCAAATCAGTGCTCAGGGAGCCCAGGGGAGGCCTCTTGGATTTGTAGTTTCAGGTCGGCATTGAAGCATTGTTGCATAAACAATTGAGAGTCTGAGCTGGCTCTAAATTCAGTATACTCCAGGCTAAGGGCTGGTGTGGAATTTTTATTAATCAGCTCGTATATTCACTTGCTAACTCATCTATTAAATTCCTCTAGCAAGTCCCTCAAAATGAGAGTAACCATTCCTCGGTAATGAATGAGGTTTCCAGCATTTCAGATCTCAAACTACAAAACTATCAGTGCTAAAATAGTCAACATCTGCTGCAAGTCACTCACAGCTAATTATCAGCTCTTCTGTGGCTCCCTAATCAATTTCTTAGGGAAAGAGAGGCAAGGACAGACTACATTTGACCTGCAGTGAGATGAGAGAGCTCATGCTGGAGGGAAATTTGGAAGATGTTTCTCTGGAGTGAGGAACAAGAAAAAAAAAAAGCGGTAAGGAAGAACTTAAGAGATATTCCTGTTTGCAAACAGCCAGTTTGGAAGATGAACAGCTCCTGTAGTCTGAATAAAAGGGCAGATTTGGGGTTTATTTCCATTGGAAAATAACTTTCCTAACAGACCCCAAATCAGAAGGTAGAAGATCTGTTCAATTTTACATGCAAGATTCTAATTTCAGTGAAGGTTCTCTTCCAAAATCAAAGATGTAAACAGCACCATTTCCAGGGCGTTTTGGCCAAAATGTACCTGCATGTACTTGGTAGATGGGGCTGAGAGCTCTTCCACACACAGCACCTCTCAAAACTCACAGGCAGAAATTTTTATTCGCATTCACTATTGGATTTGCAGGAATTTGTGGAAAATCCAAAGAAATGGCTGTTGTATCCCCAGGTGATGCAAACCAGCATAACGCCACTGAAATAAACAAAACCAGCTTTAGGTTTAGTGAGTAACTTCTGAAATGAACTGTGAGAGGTTGCTCTGTTCAGCTGGTTTTTAGGGGACAAGAATCCTGACAAAACCATGTCTCATTTTTAACAGGCTCCAAAACAAACCCCAAGAACCTGAATGATGAAATGATGAAACGATGAAACAGGAATGACTTCCATCCCAGCAGCTGACCTCATTCTGTAATTCAGACCTGGATATCTGCCTGCTCAGTTATTTGAATTTTCATTGAATAATCAATTCATTTGACACCAATTCTGTCATATTTTATAATTTTGAGCTCACCATTCACTTGAATAAAGAAGCTGAAGAATTGACTATTAATGTCAAGGCTTCTGGAGTGATGTAACAAAGTGTTTTGTTAACTAAACACACATCAAGAGTTAGAGTTATGGTGGCAATTCTTAGTCTTCCTGAGACAGCTTGAAATTGGAAGAAGTAGAATCTGGAGAATTTTATGATCCTTTTACTGAACATAAATTAGATATGAAAAATAATTTTTTGCATACTGATCTACAGTTACTTGAAAATTCAGCCTTGAAAATAGGGATAATTCTTTCAGAGGCAGACTGATTGTTCTTTCTCAAATCAGCTTGGTTCCCATCCATTACAGCTCCATGGTGGGCACTTTTTTACCCTGAAACACTGAGGATTTGTAATGCTCCTTTGTCTCTTCACACAGTTAAATACCAGAAGAAATTTCTCTGTTTGCATCCAAAGTTGCAGAGACTGGGATCTGAAAACACACACAGGAGGACAGTAATCCACCAGGAATGCCCAGCAGGGCCTGGAAAAAATGGAAATATCACAGACAACGATCAGTGGCACATCCCTCCACCAAAACCTAAACACAATCTGACACAATTGGAAGCTTTGGGAGTAGATCTGACTATTAAAAAAAACGCCCAAAACCAAGAACATACCCTATAACTCATTTATTTGGGGTCCAAATTGTTATCTTTTCCACTAATCCCTTGTGTCTTTGGCATTAAAAAGCCTGGACTAGAGTTTGGGACTGTTACTCAGGACGAGGTGCATTAATAAGGCTCAGCCTGAAAAGGCATTGGAAACTAAAAAACCTGAATTTTATTCTTTGCCTCTGCCAGAGGTCCCAATAACAGGGTATTCTGTACTCAGTCTACGAAATGGACACAGAAGGAATTTCAGCTCTCTAGTTGTGAATGATTGATTACTCTCTGTGGTTTCTAATTTTTTCCTGAGTAAATATTTCACGTCCTGGTCTTGCTGTTGTAAAATAAATCATGATATAATTATGAGTTGCCAGTGTTTCAGGAGAAAAAAGTGCATGGATTTATTATTTCTGATAAGCAGCCTTATAACAAGAGAAGCCTGAGCAAGACAAACAAATTAACAACATCTACCCACGCATTCCATTCCAGATTAAAGTGACTAAACCCAGAATTTAAACCTGATCTACCTGGAGAAGATGAGCAGGCTCAGCTGACACAGGATCATGGAGCAGGACTTGATCCTTTGGAAGGCAGCTGCTGTCAGCCTGTCAAATACCTCCAGCCCACCAGTGTGCACTGAAGCATCGTATCCACAGCCAACGGTTATAAATTGCTTTCTTTTACATAATGAAAGTGCAATTTGTAAAGCCAGTGTTTGGAACTCAAGACACTGAATTTGTGTTGTGAGCTGCCTGGTTTTTGGCTGTCGAGTTAAAAACCTCCCTGTAGAGGATGGGAGGCAAAGGCTGAGGTTCACTCAAACTCCAGAGCAAGATTGCTATGACAGGTTGGACACAAAGTGTGCAGCAGGAGGGAAAACCATTTAATGGCTTGTGATAATTCTCTATGTTTGGAGTGGGGAGTGTAATTTCCCTGTAACCTCATCACTGTGTAGCTCCAGCTTTCTCTCCTTTCCTGGGCACATCCAGTGCACAAATAGGAGTTGGCCTCAGTCAGCTGCAGAAGCAAAAAATTGCAATTTGGAATGGCTGGAACAGCTCAGACAATTTTGATCTACCCAAGCAGAAGCGTGAAGGCTTGATCCTGAATTCATCCTCAGATTCGAGAGGCAGACAACACTTATCTCAGATACTTTCCTACCCACCTAGCTTTTGGAAATCTGGGCCTTACTCACCAGCCTTGAGAGGTAATAATAATAATAATAATAGTAATAATAGTAATAATAATAATAACCCAGCTCTTTGCCCTCTCACCCAGTCAGAACACACCTGTCCCTGGCAGCAAGATTGACCCAGACCCATAATAGCACTTAATGTCACCAACCATGTGAATTTACTGTGATAGATGGGATATTTCAGTGGATCCCTAATGATTTCTGTTAGAAGACTGTAAAAGGCAGAGACCTGAGAAACTGAAATCACACCTTTCTCTTGCTGTTTGAATGGTGATGGCTCTGCTGCCTGTCTGCCTGGGTGAGCTGCACACAGCAGAATGTCCAAGCTCTTGCTGCATTTCTTCTCCCCAAGACATTTTTATCCAGCAATGCTTGATCTGGGAGATTCTATGGGGAATATCCTCAGAAAGCAAAGGGAACTGCAGCTTGCAGGAGCTGAAGTCCATGCTCTGAAGAGCACACAGTCTCTCAAGGTGGATAAGTTTCAGCCTTGCAGTTTTTCAAATTATCTTCTCTTTTGAGAAGTTGTGAATGACCTACCAGTATCTTTTTTAGCAATGGAAAGACTCATTTTAACCACTCTGTTTCCCAATCTCATTGCAATTGTAACATTCAGAATGAAAGGGTCTCAAATTACTTTAAACTCCTCAGGAGACACTCTGGGCAATGCTGTTTTAAACATCAGAGACCAGCCTGAGCCATAGACTCTGAACAATAGACTGTGCTAAGCAGATATGAAAAAGAGACTTAATTTCAAATTACCTCATTTAAGAAGACACTTCCCATAATCACCAGACTAATTCCTCAAGGACTCAGCTCACTTAAATCATGTCATCTACCTAGCGTGGTTCCTGCTGTAATTTATTTCATGCTCATTTTGAAGGGATCATTAGACCAGCTCTGTGAGATTTTTACTAACTACCATTGATGCTTCAAGAGGGGAAGGGATGGTGAAAATCAGGGGCATGCAGATATGAAATAATGGGTTTGACCAAATCCAGAGTTCTGGTGAAAACACTGCAGAGCTTTGCCTCAGGTTGCATCCATTTTGAAAATGCACATAGTTACAAATAGCCTTTCACAAAAGGAAAGGAAAAATAAAAAATCCCCAACAACTCTAATTTTGAATGCAATTAATTACAAAGATCCATGCAGTCATGTACTGGAAGACTGAAATTTATTCAGTCTGGGTGGAAAACACAACCCAAGAGTGGCAGTGATGGTGAAGAGCTTCATGAGATTCCCTTGCTCAAGGCTGAGTTCCTCTCTGAATGCCTAATTTCTGAAAAAATCCTGCTCATCCCAGGCTTTTAAAACTCTAATGACCTCTGAAACTGGCTGGCTTCCATATCCAAATGATTCCCCAAATATCAATTCCATTCTCTTCTGTTTACCTCAAAATTTCCTGTTTTGACCAAAACTGCCAAATTCAGAGCACCAATGTAGTGATTGGCATCCCTCTAAAGCTCAAACAGAATTGCTCTGGTGGTGCTCAGACTGCTGCAGTTCTGAATTACAAGGCTGTTACGACTCACTATGGATATATAATTAGTTAATTAATCTTTCTAGACAATTTATCTACAGAAATGTAAAGCCAAATGCTGATTGCCCTGTCAATGGCTTATAAACTCAGCATAACATTAAATAGAAAACAAAGGTAAATGACGCAATCTGAATGGCCAGTGATGCCAAGAAATAAAATTTCACTGTGTGGAAAAGGAATTTTAGAAGATCTGGTCTTAGAGAGCTATTGAGTCTTCAAGGATATTATAAAGAGATTTGGTACAAGCCACTGCTAAGCAATTTAGTTTTGTAGAAAAGCCACAGGGAATTGCAAGGGTTCACATAATGGTCAATGGAAGATTAAAATAATGAAATTTTGACCCCATAAAATATTTTAAACCATATGATGAGGATAAGGCAATCTCATTATCTGGTTCAAAATCTGATATTACTGAGGAGAGCAGCTAAAAACATTTCAGAGAGTGGATCAGATGCTGTCAATAAGGACCTCACTGGCTGTGAAAAAAAGTCCAGAGGGCAGAAATCCATCCCTTGGACTTTGTAACAAGTCAAAATAAAATAGTTAGGGGGACACTGGAAGTCCTGCATGCATGGAAGGATGGGAAATAGATGGAGATCCCTAATGAATCCCAAAAGGAGAACTCGACATCCTATAAAAGCACTGGAATCCATGAGGATGAGGATGTTTAGCAACAACCAGCAACAAAAGCATTAGGATAAACAATAAATGCCCCATCCTACAAGCAATCAGACATTCAGAAGCCTCGTTTTCCCTTGTGGGAACCATTAGCATCATCAAAAATTCCCGATGGCATCACCCAAAGAGAATTCTGCAGACATGTCTGCCACAGTCCTGCTGACTGTGGAGGATTCCCAAGGTGGAACACAGAGGTTTTCCTGCCCAGATTGGCTTTCAGGAACACTTTACACCAAAAAGCCTCATGGGAGATGACTCTGAGGCCCATAGCACTCAGCACAATTTTCCTATTGAGTGAAGACTCCTTCTACAAAGAATCCCATTAAGAAGAAAATCCTTGTCCCAAACTGATGACTTTTTTCCCATGGAAAGCAGCCTTCTAATAACAAGAAAGAGTTTTTATGAGAACAGGTTTCTGGTTCACAGCCCAAGTGCTAGAGGAAAATAACTTCATGAATATCTTCTTTACACTCAATGTTTATGAAAGAGAACAGAACTGTGGCTCCTGAGAAAAGGGAATTTCATGACAAGCCCCAGAACTATTTATGCTCTCTTGAAAAAGAAAGTCTGGGACATCATCTCATCCTTCTTGTTTTCCCTGCTCTGTTAGCAAAGCCCCAGTGTTAACCCTGCCTCACTAATGACTTCCATTTAGCTTTGCATTTCAGACAAGACTTACCCCCTCACTTACACATCCGTGGCCAGCACGGACGGAATATCTTCCTTTTCAGTGCACACGCAAAGTCTGCAGCAAGCAGCACTGATCATTCCATTATCACTCTGTTATACCTAATTTCCTCTTCATCTTTCAGGTCAAACTCCATCCCAGACCACATCAATAGTGCTGGCAACACCCTGATGGATTGCCCTGGCTCTGGTGTGCTGCTGGTACGGTGCAAAATTGCTTTTGTGTTGCCCCAGCACCACTGAGCTCTCCTAAACTGTTCAGAGCAGAAAATTAACAAGTGCATTGCGATTTTTAAGTGCTCTGATGTGACTTTGTAACAGGCATTTAACTGGTGCAGCCAGTTCGACAAAGCACCAGAACTCTGCCAGTGTGGGGACTCTGCTGTGAGCAAAAAGCAGCTTTAGCATCCACCTGGGCAGCTCCTGGCTCAGTTCTGCCCCAGGCAGTGCCAGGCAGGGCCCAGGGGGTCCCAGGAGGCACCGTGACTGCACCACGGAACAGCAGGGACTGCCTGTGCTCTCCACTCTGAATAAATGAAGGCAGAACAGAAAATTAAACACAAGAAACTTTGAGAAATGAAGCAACTGCATTGCCCTTTGAGAGCAAAGGAGCTTTTGGGCAGGAATATCCCTGGAGTTCCTCCTGATGGGAGCAGTAATTCCCTGTTGAAATCCATGGCTGCCACTGGCTTTGGTTTAAAGGGTGAGAAAAAGGCTTTTCCTTCTCCTTTCCACATCCAGCCAAACCACCAGCACCTGCCTCATCCACAGCCCAGCAAAGGGTCCCATTGGCCCTAGAAATTACAATACTGGATGCAGTGGATATTTGGGATTATAAGAAATGCCAACTAAAAAATTAAGTTAGTCTCATCTGCCCATTTTTTCTGATACCCAAAGACTCTTTGAGCCAAGCTGTTCACAGCCAGGATGTTACCAGTAACTTGATTTCAGAGTTTATAAAAATGCAAACTGTCCTGCATGAAGAGCAGCCCATGGCAATGCAGCTCTGCAAGCAGAGCAGAGGCTGAACAGCAGGGCAGAAGCACAACCTGGTGACCTTTTCTTCTCATGCTGTGTGAAGCTTTTGTCCCCTTACCTTTAGCTGTGCTGGCTCATTTATTCACAGTGGGTTGAAAACACAATCCAAGAGGGACAGTGATGGTGAAGAGCTTCATGAGATTCCCTTGCTCAAGGCTGAGTTCCTCTCTGACTGTCTAACTTCTGAAAAATTTTATGACAACAGGAATTACTTGCCGATACTGATTTCAAATCTGTTGCAATCTGCAAGACAGTGGCAAATGAGTCCCAAGAATATTCCACACATCCCTTGTCACCAGAGCAGAACTTTCACTTGCAAACTGTAATGGTGAAACAAATCCTTTTTATTGGCCATTATTTTTAACCTTTTTAATAATATTTTCACTAATTTTCTTAAGATGTTGGCATACAGTAATTGTGGTATTCCTCAAACTGATAGATGTAAAAACGCAATGGCCGAATTGCTGAGAGCACTTCATCCCCCATTTAACACCCTAATGCACCTCTTTGGTGCCTGCCTTTTCTTTAGCTGGCCTATCCCCATATAAGTTAGAAAAGCACCAGAGAAAATGAATTAAAAAAGAAACGTTTTATTCCTTTTTTTTTTTTTTTTCCTTCTGGTAAGGTCAATTCAGTCATTTGCAGCAATAATTCCAGGTGCTCTGAGCCTCCTCCTCTGTGAGTTCCCCAGACACTGCTGGTGCAGGTCTGAAGGGATAATTAAAGCAGCTGAACCTGTCATTAACTCTGCACGGGGTTCACGTCAACAGTCAATATGAACACGGGTATGGGAAGTGCAGGGGAACAGCCACCAGCTTGAGATGGAGCTTTTACTCATGGCTGGCTGAGTAACAAAATCACAGCGTGCACAAATAACACATTGACAAGTGTTGATTCACAAGTATTTATCACGTTGTTTCTAGGATTGTTTTCCAGTTCCAATTTATTTTCCAAATGGGATTCCTCTCAGTTGCCATCATTCTCTTATTTATGACTGTATTGCTGACCCTGCTCAAGTTATGTGTTTTGACATTTGAAAGCAGGAAACTGATAATATATTAACCTTAACCCTTCCCTTGGCATTCATGCATGCACATACAATTTTTGAAACAATACAGAGCTTGAAATTTTTCAGCCTGTGTAGCCTCAGAGCAGAGAAGTGACAGATGACCTCAACGTCCCTTCCAGGTTATGCTTCTAATGGATTCCTTCTACAACTTAAGATACAGTAAAAGCCTTTCTAAGCTAGAGTGACCAGAACTATAAGAGTTGAATTTTTCTGCCATGCAATTAGGGCTATAGTTTAATTTAATTTCTTCTTAAACCTGCTGGGTTTTTCATCCCAGTGGGCTATGGCTGTGTGATCCTTTCAATATCCTGCTTGGCACAGGCACAGAACAAGACAAAACAAAAATCATGTAAGGACATCATGGCAGTGCTGCTGCCCACAGTTTGATGGCTTGATATTGTATATTTTTGTGCATTTTGCTGCACAAATAAGCACTTCCAAAGTGCATCCTAGAACTGGAAATAGTCATATCCTCTCAATGCACTCTAAAACAGGCAGTGTTTTAGGGCCCAAGAACAGTTATGTTCTCTCACATGCACACAAGTGTAACTCTCACTCATCACATGCTCCAAACCTCTTTTTACAGTTCATAACACAAAGAAAAACCAATTCTTTTCAGTATTAGCCACTCATGTTGCTGATAATAGGGGAAAAGAGATCAGGGAGATAAAACCAGTTCTTCTTCATATCTGGCAAGGGAACAGCCCTATAGCAAATTCCTAGCACTGTGCCATGGGTAAAACAACACACCAAATCCAGGATGAGGGGCTGGAGACACAGCTTTCTGTAGGAAATGCTTGCTCAGGAACAGAAACAGAAGAAATTTGGATCCACGGCCATTTTTTTCACAGATATGAATTAAGTGATTTCCCTGCACTGAGAGTTTTTATCTCAGCAAAATCATAAGTCCATTGTTAAATAGACACGAGGAAACCTCGCAGCATTCTGATGGATAGAGACAGGACAGCACTGACATAACCTGAAACTCAGACTGAAATGAAATAGTTGTGAATGAATAAAAAGATAGCAGGCTCTTGAAGGGTCTGTGTGGGTAGGAGCAAGGAAGGTGTTTTACAGCACAGCTGGGACAGGGACTGGAATGCTGTGCAGGTCTGGTCTCCACCTGGAAAGGGACGTTGAAAGGCCAGAAATGATGGATGAGCTGTGCCTGGTACCCAGGGTTCCCTGCCTGTTGCATGGCAGCACCAGGTGCACACTTTGGGCCCTGCTCCTGCTCCCAAAGCAGTGCCTGGAAAAGGAACAGATCCTTCCCACAAACCTTCCTCCACAGTCTGACCTGTGGATTGGCACATCGGGCTCAGGACAACGAGGAAAAGTTTCATTCCTCCTGCAGGTAAAGTAAAGGGGCTCAAAAAAGAGACAATCTAGGAATGTTGTGCTGCTAAGAGATACTGTCTATAATTAAAGCAGGGTTTTTTTCTTTAAAGCACTTTACATTGCCAGCTCTGATGTGCTTGAAGAAATACTGATATTTCACTGGTGGTATTTCAAGTTGGTCTGTGATAATTTTCTGTATTTTTTCTACAGAAGACATTGGAAAATTTGCCTGAGAAAGAGAAGGGACTAAAACAAATGATAGTTTTTCCCCCCAAAATTTGAAGGAAAAAAAATCCAATCTCACTCGTGCTATCAGCTTTTGCTGTGTGGTAGAACAAGTGATACAGGTGTGGCTTCCACATCACATTTACAACTGGAGGAGATCTAAATCTCAAGACTTAAATTTGCAGTACCGATTTGCCACTTTTAACACAGACAACCTTCCTTTCCTGTGGCAGGAGCAACAGGGGCACAGAACAGGAGGCTTTTACACTCCATCCCATTACTTAACCCCTTATTTTAACCCAAAAAATAAACCAGTCTCCCACACTGAGGCAACTGATGTGGTTATAAATATGGTGGGTGTCTCATGCCAGAGGTGTCTCAAAAATCCAAAGTCAGGCTCCAGCACCCACGAGACTGCCCCAAATTGCATGGCTGCAATAGAAACACTTTGTTTTATTGCCCCACTCTGTCCTGAAAGGGATCCACGTGAGCCCCAAATCCCACCAGGGTGACTGCAGAGACCCTTTCCCTTCTGTGGTCTGTTCTTGTGAGCAAATTACCTTTTCCTTTTCTGGTTCCTGCTCGTTCTCACCCCACCCTGGTCCAAGGAGGATCGAGGATCCAAGCTGGCCTGAAGGGAATGCACCAAAGGAAGAGGATCTTGCCTTGACTCCATCAACGCCTCCCTTGGGAGAGCAGGGACAGCCTGGGACAAGATCACATTATCCAAAGCTCTGTTCCTCAAAGAGACAACTCCTGAGGGTTTGGTTAGATGGGGTGGAGTGATCGAATTTCACAAACACCCAGAGGGCTGGGCCCGGAACAAAGTGAGTAATTTAGCAGGGAGCTGCTCTGTGCCAGGCAAACAGGTTGTAAAGCAGTTCTGCTCAGAATCCAGGGAAGCAGCTGTCTGGAGCTGAGGCACAGCAGAGTATTTATTGCCTCATGCTGAACTGCCAACCACACGGCTCAAAATCAGCAAAAGGATGATGAGCATGGGGTCATTTTTTTTTGTTGTTCATCATCAAAAACTCTTTAGGCACATGGAAAACTACCAGCATCACTTTTGAGGTTGCTAAATTCAAAGGAGTCTGGGCTAAAGCAGGTACATTCATGCTGCAAATAGGAATTTCACAATCTCTCCACAGCAGATGAGCCAACTGCAGATTTTCATGTGCTGAGAGTTTGGGCAGAAAATGAAGAAGTCATTCTAATGAGCAATTTGGGAAGCTAAATGTAGAGCCTCATCAGCCTGGAATCTGCAGTTAGAAACCCTTTCCTCTCCCATCATGACACTGAACAAACAAATGCTGGTTTTATTCACTCCTCAGTGGGTGGATTTTGCAAAAGAGCTCAGCATTGATCTAACTGTGATCAGAGGAGTTTAACACCAGATTCAGCCAGAGCAGGAATGTGCTGTCACTGCTCCAGGGGTACAGATTTAGATATTTTGCAAAGCCTTTGGAATTGCCCATTATTCAGAGTGGCTGCAGAGCCATTTAATTGCCCCCTTCTCCTGGCCAGGTTTCCTTGCTGGCTTCCACACATGGTTGTCCATTTGTTTTCCAGATGGCACCTCTGTCCATCTCCAAATGGTACCTTTCTCCTGGTTTTATGGAGTTGGAATTGGAAGGACACATTTCAAATTTCCATGAGGAAAAAATTTCCATCCTTAATATCAGTCTGAGATTTGTAGTTGTAAATTTGTGATTGATTTGCCAAACTTCTTTTAACTCAATAACAGAGGGAAAAAACATCTGAGTGGAGCAGGCGCTGAGAATAATTACCTATTCTCTTCCACACATGAAGTATTTATAATCAAATCATCCAGCTTTGTCTATTCAAAGCTGCAGAAATGCCAATGGATTCTATAAGAAATATTCATGAAATGTCATCCTTTAAATTTTAATCTAATTCTGGGTAGATTGTTAACATTCAAAAGATAAAACCTACCTAAGCTTAACTGCTCATCCAGAAGAAAGCAAGAAATAAAGGAACGTGTCATTATTGTGCATTTAAAAAAAATAAAACAGGGAAATAAATAATTTTTTTTCTGTGTGGAAAGAAATGATGACTTCAGCAACCAAGTTGTACATGGAGATAGATTAAACAGAGACAACAGCTGTAATTAAAACAAAAATGTATAATTAGAGCAGAGAAGCTCTTTGAATAGAATGATTAAAAGTATTAATGTCTCCCAGGAAACCCTTACAATTAACAATGTTAATAATTTTCAGGGCGGAAAAAGGGTGAAATAATCTTTCTTAACTAAGATTAAGTGACTGATTACTGACTTGGTTATAGTCATTGTCTGGATACAGTTTACAGCACTCAAGCCAGGCTTATCTATGTGTTAAACCATAAAATAACTTCATTGTAGTGTACCATTGTGAACTTTCAAGTAATTCCCTGGCTTGATTGATTAGACTGGAAGTGCAAAGGCTACAAAACCAGCATTCAGCTGTTGTATTTGTTATAATTTCAATTTAAAACCAGTCTGCTGCAATCCAGTTGCTCTAGCTCAGAAAAACTGTATTATTTGGCACATCCTTTGCTTAATTTGGGAGCATGAGAAGTAAAGCTACACGCTCAAAAGTCAAGTTCAAAATGGATTGGCTGCATCTTAAAAAAATCCTAATAAATTTTCAGTGAATTGGGTCAGTTGTTGGTTCGCCCCTCACCCAGGGGAAAGGAGGCATTGGAGAATCCTCTGTTGTGAGTGGGAAATGTTCCTCTTTTACAGGTTTATATTCAAGGTGGTGGTTGAACATCCTCCATTTACAGGTTCATGTTCAAGGGGGTTTGTTGGTAACTTCACATCTTATCTGGCTACGTGGTAACCACGAGCTCACTTCACAAAGGACATCTACAGGTATCTAGTTTGTATGTAAAAAACCCATAAACTGACAATTATGGAATGTCTCCCTCAGAGAAGGAGATTCCAGGCCCTCCTTGGGCAGCTGTTGCAGGGCTCTGCCACCCTCAGTGTTCAGAACTCTTCCTCACATTGAGGTGAAACTTATGTTTTAGTTTATGGCCATCCTCTCACTGGGCATCACCAAAAAGGGTCTGGCACCATCCTCTTGGCACCTCTTGGAAATGTTTAAATGCATTAAGGAGATCCCCTCTCAGTCTTCCCTTCTCCAGACAGCTCCTGCAGTCTCTCCTCACCAGGGAGATGCTCCAGACCCCTCCTCATCTCTGCGGCCTCCAATGGATGCTCTCCAGCAGCTCCTTGGTACTGAGGAGCCCAGCCTGGGTAAAAGGTAATTCTGGCAGGAGAAGATCGCGGCCACTGAGTCAAAAGAAGACTGAGCATGGGAATAATTAGCATGGGAAAGAGAATTATTACAGGATATTCTGACTTGGAAGGGGCCCACACGGATCATGGAGTCCAACGCTCATGCGAATGGCCCACGTGGGGATTGAACCCCCTGCCTTACCAGCACCACCCTCCAGCCAATGGAGATAATCACCAATAGAAGACAGAACGCTAATTAATAAGAGAACCACGCAACTCTCATCCGAAATGAATAAATAGTTAAACGCTTTAATAATTGTGCGCGATTTGTGGACTACCGGGGGATGGAGTAAGGACTACATTTCCCACGATGCCGCGGGCCGGGCGCTCTCGCGAGAGGCGGAAGCGGCGGGGCGCGGCCCGGAAGTGGAGCCGCTGCCGGAGCGACCATGGCCGAGACCGACCCCAAGAGCGTCCAGGACCTGACGGCCGTGGTGAGGGGCCGAGGACGGGCTGCAGGGCCTTGGGAGAGGGAGGGAGCGAGGGAAAATGGATGGAGCTTGGAGCAACCAGCTCTGTGGAAGTTGTCCCTGCCCATGGCTGGGGGTGGAAGGAGAGGTCCCTTCATCCCAAAGCATTCCGTGGTACCTAGAAAAGTGCCCCCCAAGGACCATGGAAGCTGCTGTCGTGGGTTTGGCCCTGGTTGGGGGACACGAACATTTTCTAGGTCTTACAAATGTTTGCTGTAAGCGTTAGTTCTCCTCTGTGTACATATATTTAAGTACTATTTTTACATATATATATGTAATTACACTGCAGAGTTTTAAGCTCAGCAGTGAAAGAGCAGTGTACTTATTGCATGAGATTGGGTAACAGCCTCTGATGGAAACAAACCACTTCTTTTTTCCCTATTAGGTGCAGACATTGCTCCAGCAAATGCAGGACAAGTTTCAAACCATGTCTGACCAAATAATTGGAAGAAATATCCTTTTCTTACCTCAGATGGGTGCAGGATTACAAGTGTCATGCTGTCTGTTTGCCAGTGGGGTTTGTGAGATAAATTGGAAGTGACCATAAGAGTTTGAGCAAAGCTGTAATGATAGAAACAGTTACACCAAGGCAGTGTTACTCACTTCCAGAATAATGTTACCCACTCCCAGTGCTGGGGCCCTGGGAAAGTAAGAACGTGGAGCTGCTGGAGAGGGTCCAGAGGAGGCACCAGGGTGACCAGAGGGATGGAGCGGCTCTGCTGGGAGGAAATGCTGGGAGAGCTGGGATTGTTCAATCTGGAAAAGAGAAACTTCAGGGTGATCTCATTGTGGCCTGAAGGGAACCTGCAGGAGGGATGGGGTGGGACTATTTATGAGAGCCTGAGGTGACAGGACAGGCGGAATGGCTTCAGATTGAAAGACAGCAGGTTTAGACGGGACGTTGGGAAGGAATTGTTCCCTGTGAGGGTGGGGAGGCCCTGGCACAGGGTGCCCAGAGAAGCTGTGGCTGCCCCTGGATCCCTGGCAGTGCCCAAGGCCAGGCTGGACATTGGGGCTTGGAGCAGCCTGGGACAGTGGGAGGTATCCCTGGCGTGGCAGGGGAGGATGGGAGGGGCTGTCAGGTGACTCCCTGAGCCCCGGCCTGGGCAGAGCTGGCCTTTCCTTGACCCCGGGGCAGTCGATGACATGAGCTGCCGCATCGATGACCTGGAGAGGAA
This sequence comes from Picathartes gymnocephalus, assembly GCA_013390045.1. NCBI lineage: Eukaryota > Metazoa > Chordata > Aves > Passeriformes > Picathartidae > Picathartes > Picathartes gymnocephalus. The sequence continues at coordinate 311,588 of WEKY01051243.1, forward strand.
CATCGCCGACCTCATGACACAGGCGGGCGTGGAGGAGCTCGAGGGAGACAACAAGACCACGGCTTCCAACAAGGGTTAAAGTGAGACAGTTGCTCCTCGCCCGTGGAACAAACCCTTGGCTGTTTGGAATTACTGACTTGAACGCACAGGGAGCTTTTCCTTCCTTTGTGGGGTGGGCTGGGGTTTGTGCAGAGCGGAATTACCCAGAGAGATAGTTGTGTTGTATAGAGAGAGAGCGTGGCCAGGGAAGGGTTTGGAGCACTAGAAACTGCTGAGGGGGCTCAGCCTGGAGAAAAGGAGGCTCAGGGGGCACCTTCTGGCTCTTCACAACTCCCTGAGGGGGAGGGGGCAGTGAGGGGGGTTGGGCTCTGCTCCCAGGAAACAGGATGAGATGGAATAGCCTCAAGCTGTGCCAGGGGAGGCTCAGGTTGGACACCAGGAGGAATTTCTCCATGGAAAAAGTGCTCAGGCATTGGAACAGAAAGCCTAGGGAAGCGATGGAGCCACAGGGGCTGCTGAAGAGTAACTGTCCCTCAGCTGTAAATTCCTCCTGTGTGTAATCTAGGAGCTTGCAGCGAGTAGTGACTCACACACAGCTGCCAAGCAGCAGGTCCTGGCAGTGTGAGAGAGCACTCAGGCATGAGGGAATCCATGGCCCAGGGCAGTGCTCCCTGGAGAAGGAGATTCACTAGAAGGTAAATTATATATTATATATTCTTACAGCATTTCTGGTTGATAACTTGCCCTGGTATTACAGTAGGCCTGTGTGTTTGGAACAGATGTATTCCTGCTTGTTAAGGTATCTATTTTTGTGATACCTTGATAAAAATACAAATTATTATGGGCTTCATTGCCCCTCAGAGTCATTTCCAGTAGCCTGAACCCCACAAATGAAAATCTCTGATGGCCATGATTCTCTTAATTCTTAGTAATCTCCTTTCTTGTTATTTTTCCCCAACAGGTTGCTAATAACTCAAGATACATCATGGAAGATGACTTTTTCTTCTTTTCTACAAATCCTTGGAATTAAAGAATAGCTTTTTGCAACTCCTGTGTGTGAAAGCATTTTTATATTGTTACAGAGCTTGCATTCCTAATGTACATTGTATACTTGGGGTAGGGTAGTTTCTATTTTGATTTGTGTACTGTAATTTCACTTTTTGAATTCTTGTTACGAGGATCACTTGGCTGTGTTATTAAAACACAGATCTTACAGATCTCAACTCCTGGGTGTGTTTTTTCGTGGAGTCACTTTTTCCTCTTTCCTGTACTTTTCTAGACATTTCATGTTTGATAGCTCAGAATTTAGTGACTCCCACCAAATGGGAATCTTGCCTTGTCCTACGTGAGTTTGTGGAGTGAAGCACAAGATTGAAACTTAATTAATTGCATTAATTGTAGCTCTGAGCATCAGGCACTCACTAGTTGAGGATTGTGTTGTCTTTCATACATGTAATAAAGGTGATTTTTGGAAACACGAGACAACATCAAAATCATCTCTCCTACTCCTGGTATTACGTGAGCTGTGAGTTCCTGGAGCATAAACCAGAAATGCAGATTTACCACGAGAGACATCTGAGCAACCACTGCCTCCCCAAGCTGTGACACCTGGACAGACAAGGAACTGTTAAACTGTGAACGATCTCACTGTGGGAGTGGAGGTTTTTAACACTGTTTTGAAACTCTCCTTTGGCATTACCTGTGATCAATAACTGGGCTTGAAGAGGATTGGGATCAATGCTGGACAGAGCAGGGATGGGATTGTGGGAATGTCTCTGTGTGGGTTTTCAGGGAAATCACTGCCTCGTTGGACAGAACAGTTTGCTAACAAAGCAGTGATACATTGAGGAACAAAAAGGAAGAGAATCCAGGTAGATTTTTAAAGCCTTGCTTTTCTTGGAATAACAACTTCAAAATACTTGATTTAGAGAAGTGTTTGCATTTCTAATCATACCCACATCTTTGGGCCTGGAGTATATATGACATTTTGGCCATGGAAGGTGTATTTGGGAGAGTCTGTATTGTGTCACTTGTGAAGAAAAATGACCAATGTCAGCTGTTCCTGACAATCATTGCAATGCTCCTTCAGCTTCAAATGCAAATTTCAGCAAGCACCAGTGGCAGGCAGCAGTTGCAGGTGGACCCCACTGAAACTGCTCCTTGAATGCCACCAAATTAACAGCTGAGTGCTATGAAGGCAATATGACAGGTCATTTTTCCAAAGTCATTGTAATAAAAGCTCATAATAATGGGAATTTTGTGAACATGAGAAATGTATCGATAAATACTTGTAATACCAGCCTTAGGTTCTTTGTAATGTCATTTCAAAAAAACGTAATAAACTGTTATGTGGTAACAAATAGTCAGGTCATGTGTGTTAAAGCACAGTCTAGCTGAAGTATATCATCATGTGGGAGATTATATTTAGTTGCCAGTTATAAAAAGATTTCAGCACAGCTGCTGCTCACAGAATGCAGTCTCAAAATCCAGGTGTGCTCTGTTTAATTAAAGGGTGATGATTCATGCCCTGTCAGATAAGGACTTTAGCAGCTAATTAGAATATGGGAAAGTATATTAAATTGGAAAATAATTTTGTATGATGTTTATACATGTACATCTCTTATTACATAAGATGTATAATGTTATAGATCCTCATCTGGCCATGTTCCTCCTGGGCACAAATGGGCATTGCTGAATTTGCCTGCCCCCTCCCCTGTGCAGCAGCAGCAACCCTGCTTTCCTCAAGTTTATTGCGGCAGAAAAACTTCCTGGAAAATCATTTCAGCTTTAAGAAGCAGCTGCATTTTTCCAGTCATTGGAAAGATTCCATTCGTTGTTCAGTAAGGATATTTTCCCCTCATAAATTTCACTGATTTTAACTGCTCTTCCCTGCACCTGCTCTGGATTTCCATTACCATCTTCTTCCAGCCCTGCTTCTCTTCCCCTCTGACCTTTCAGAGCCCCATTTCAGCTGTTCCTGAGGAAAGAGCTGTGGTTTCCAGACTGTCTCCAGGTACCTACAAAGTGTAGATGCTCTTTCACAAAAGATCTGCATTAGGAACAGCAAATAGAATCGGGGTTTTCCTGTGGCAGGAATTCCGAGTGACATAGTGCAAGTGTTCAGCCACAGACTCTGCAGGCAATCTGGAGCAGCAGTGCTGGTTTTGAATGCTGGAATTAAGACCTGAGAACCCAGAAATAAGTCAAATATCACAGGAGCTGTGTTGATGCCTTTTGGGACTACCTATAAACAGAGGCCAGACAAAATTAAGGGAATAAAAAACAGTTCTATTCAGGTACATTTAGGGCAGAAAAAGCCCACCCAGGGGCTACACCCAAAAATGGACCACGGGTCATGGGTTTTAAAACTTTTATAAATTTGGTCCATTTGGATATTGGGAGTTTATCTTCCAATTACAGCTCTAGGTAATGAAGTCATTTACCCCAGGTTTGCTCCTCCTCAGCTCACTTTCGTTTACATCTCTCAGGCCCTGAGACAGTGAGGTGTCCTTGATCCCCAGGCCTGGAGAGGAACTTCTTTGTCTGACTAAAACGGGAAAGCAGCAGCTGGCACTATATATGGAGTTTAGAGTTATACACTAAAGAACTGCAGGATTACAAATATATGAAAAACACAAAAGCTAAAATCCTAAGGCATCAGCGTGGCCTGTGCATTTTGCACTGGGCAACACAAAATTGAAACTGTTTCATCTCTTCTGGTTTCTTAATTCCTGTCTTTATAGCAGGAATGTTACTCTGTACAGAGGAACAGTGTTCTAGTAAATGCATGTTTGGACACTCTTAGGCCCACTGATAAATGATCCAGAACTGTGATATCCTTAAGAGGATTTTTCATTTAATCTGGGCCCTAAAGACAAGGTACAGTAAATAAGACGGCACACACAGCTCTCAGCCACAGCACCTGGTGCAGGCCCTCAGTGAAGCTGCTGAGAGCCAGTGGCACACTGAGCTGGGACACTCGGACCCTGCCGGAGCCAGGTTTGGACCTTCCCCTTCCACGGCGTGAGCCCAGGTCCCCCAGGTCCTGGCAGGTGTCACTGCCTGCCCTGGCACAGAGGAGTTGTTGGACTCCATCCTGCCTCTCTGGCACTCGGGTTTTGGCAGGGACTTTGTGCCAACCGGTGTTTCCCATCCTCTGGGAGATTTACTGTCTCCACACCCCCGGGAAAGTCCCCTCGGTTCCCTTCCTCAGGTGGCTGAGCCACGGGGAATTGGTTTGCCAGAGGTTCCTGTGGAAATCAGATATTTGGGGCATCTGCCTGTCCTCCAAACCCTGGGGGAATGCTGAAGTCACTCACTGGCTCTTCCTCAAAACTTCAAAGCTCGTGGAATTCAGCCCTTCCTCCTATAAATACATTTGGCACTGCCTTCCGAAGAGAAATAATGTTGATGCTCCAGTTTGGCTGGGCAAAACCTGTAACCACAGCCAGAGACACTGCCCAGCGTTTCTCTAACCTTACACCCCAGTCTGCAGCCTTCCTGGAGGTGTCCACATGGAATTATTTCATGGAACGCTTCTCTTTTCCCAACTTCCTAGCAGATAGTGCCTTCTAGTGGCACAGTCACAGCGAGGAGCAGCGCTGCTCGGATTAATTACTGTTACCTTTAATGAGGGGGGTCAGATGCTGGGGCTCTAACAAGCCACGGGCTGCAGAAATATGGTTATTGCACAAGGCACTGAGGCTTTGTTTACAATTAAGAAAATGAAGAGGATGCACAAATCACCTCCTGAGCTTTAAGCCTCACTGTTTGGGAAAGATGTAATGCTTGCTGAGATTTTTTGTATTCCTGACTGTGATGTAGAGTTAATGAAATTAAGTCATTAGCAAAATAAAGAATGAGGATAGATACTTCACCTCTTATAAACACTCTGGAATCAGAAAGGTTAACCAGGAATTGTCTCTCCGAAAAATGTGCATGTAATAATAGAAAGTGCTCTTTTATGTAGTTTTGTTACAGACCTGACATATTTATTTATTTATTTATTTCACATATTTATTTATTCTGAACTTCATAAATAAATCTGTGTATGTAGACACAGATATAAAATTTCCTTCAGTTTCCAGAGCTGTACAATGTGCAATCCTTGCTCGAGAGATTCAGTCCCGTTGGAATTAACAGCTGGAGAAGTGATGGAGTTAATTCCTCCAGAAGTGCAGGTGTGCCTGTGACAAGTGTGGCTGACCTGTGGCCCTTTTTTGTCCAAAGGAAGGATCTCATCCTGCACCTGTGAATCCCCCAGGAGCTTGGATCAGACACAGCCTGGTGTGCCCAGCACAGGTGTCCCTGCGTGCTGCAGCACGACCTTCTGTCACACGTGGTGCCAGCTGGAGGAATGCTGGGCCCAGCTCCATCTCTGGCACATCCCAGCATCATCCTCAGCCTCATCCCAGCTGGACTGTGGACAGCACCTGGCTGCTGTCCTGCCAGCTGCCACCTCCAGCTGCTCAGGCTCCAAGCATTCCACCTGCAGGGCTCCTCCGGTTTTACTTCTTCCTCCTCAGACCAACTCCTTCATCTCTGGGTATATGAATTTCCCAAGAAACAAAACCTTCTGATTTCACTTGTTTCTCTTACAGAAGGGTTTTCTTTTGAAGCCCAGCTCCCTGTCTCTTTAAAGCACAGTAATAGTGTCTCTTTAAAGCTTTTTTGCATTTTAATCTGCACAGTGGAGGAAATCACTGAACTCAGCTGCTCTCTGTCCTCTGGTACAGAAACATCAGTTCCTTAGGAGCAACACAAGGAGGTTTCCAGGAAGATTTTATTTGTTTGATTATTTTTATATGCACTTCAAGAAGTCAGGAGGCCAAGGATATCCAGAACAGGGATTATGTACTTTTGGAAAATTAAGTCAACTGAAAACACAGAAGAAAATGAGACCAAGTTTAGGACATGAGGTTTGCTGGCCTTTAGGCAATTAAAACCCCAGGACTGAAGCCTGTGTGTGATGTGCCCAGGGCTGAGCTCTGCTGTGTGCCACATCCCAGGGACAATAAAAGCAGAGGTCCTTTGCTTCCCAAGAGGCTGCTCAGCAGCAGAACAGCAATTCCTTTCCTTTGCCAGCTGCTATAAAACAGCAGAAGTTTTGTGTCATACAGCAGGTGACCAGTTCAGTTCGACTGTGAGGGGCTGAACCTCAGCCAAATCCTGTCTCCAAAACATTTCCACCCTAAAAAGTATTCCACAGAGGCAGAAGGATGTTATAAAAGCTCAAAGAGCACAGCAACAGTTAAATATCTAAGGACTGATCACTGATCTTTGCAAACAGATTTAGTCTGCAAGGATTTGTTCAGTGGGGAAGAGCAAGAAAGACTTTTTAAGGCTCATCACCAGACTTTTTTGGAAAAAAAAAAAAGTTAGTTTCTTCCTGGCTCTACAGAGCAGTGCATTTTTAATGCAAATGACTGGTCAGCAGAGATAAAACAACCTGAGTGCTCGCCGGCCTGAATTCCTGCCGAGAAACACAAATACAGGCCCTCAGTCATGTTGTTATCTTTTAGAAAAATACCTACTTCCAAGAGCAGGAGAGTGATTGTTAATGAATGTTAATGTGATATAAGGGGGGAAAAATTAACCCAAAAAAAGGACACCGGCCCTTCTGGTATTGAACTCAAAAAACAACATAAATCAGACCAAATGTTCTTAAAAAATGAGTGAGACTGCAAAGGTTGCAATTAATTACAAATTAATGGAAGCTGTGCTAATCTGGTTTAAAGTGTTCTTAATTGTATTTTCATGCAAGATCTTCACATGAACATTGGGAGGTTTTTTTTCAGGCCAGAACCACTTTTAAATAAAAGTTAAGGCAGCAGTTGAAGACTTTTCTCCTGAGTAACTGTAGTTAACTGTAGTTTCTCCTGTAGTAACTGAAGTTTGAATTGCTTCACAGAGATCCCAGACATGATCGAGGCCTTCCCCCCACATTCCTACTGAAGACACTTTGGGATTCAAGGGGATTGATGACTTTGATTATTAGCACTGCTCATTAGCAAGAAATGTCAGAAATTGAAATCCTTGCACAATAAAATTCCTATTAAATTCCATTTTGAGCATTTCTAAATCAACAGGCATCAGCAAAAAATATTTACCAGAATGACATCATCTGCCATTTCTATTTTTTTAATCACCTCTCCAGTGTTTTGAGCAAGAACTTGGTTACAAATGCTGACAATTGCCACTACAAATTATGATTTTCTGCTCTCTGAGTAGCGAGGAGCACAAACAAATAAAGTGCAGGTCTAAGTCTCAGTTGTCACTCATTATTGAGCTTGTGAGATGTGTTCCCAGATTAACCCTCTCCTGCCTGGTGTTGCTGGGAGGGGATGTGGACACTGCTGACCTGGCCGTGCCCTGAGGTTCTGCATTTGGGACACAGCCACACAATCTCAGGATGGTTTGGGCTGAAGGGACCTTAAAGCTCATCCCATCCCAGCCCTGCCACGGGCAGGGACACCTTCCACTGTCCCAGATATCTCCAAGCCCCGTCCAAAGTAGCCTTGAAGATTCCTGTTCTTCCAAACACGGCAAAATTTATGGAGCCCGGGGTTTTTCCAGAGTTACAAAACAACAAACTGAATGGAAATTTCTACTGTCTTTACACATTTGTAGCCTCGGTGATCCAGAGTGTTTTAGGAAATCCTACTCCACCCCCTGAAAGCAATGAACAAAATCACTGCTTCACACATCACACAAAATTAAAAACAAATTTATTGGACCTGAGGCGTATTTAAAAACCAGGAGGCTTTTTGTGCTGTAAGTTATTTTAAAACATCTTTGAAACTACTCCGCAGGCTGAAGTTAAACAATTAAAATGCATAATCACATTTAAAAAGCAGCACCAAAAATGTAAGTCATTTTGTCACAGAGGCTGCTCCAGCGTGGTTTGATTATTTAATGTTATGCTCCAAAACCAATTTATACCCTATACCCTTGATCTGTGTTTCAATTTCAGGATGTTAATGCATGCACCCTTGCTGTATTAGCTGATAGGGTAGAACAAATACTTCAGAAAAAAAGCCATGATTAGAATTTGAAATCCCTCTCAGCCATGTTTAATCCCCAAACGTTCTCACCTCGCTGGCTTTTCCTGCTGCTTTTGCCCACTGGAACCCCATCTTCTATACCTGGAAAAAATGATTATTTAACATCAGTACCAGCTGAATGTAGAGCTCTACAGGGAGGACAGAGGTGCAGCCCCTCCTGCCACGAAAGTTAAAGTTATCAGGCATCAATTAAAACTCTTCAAGCTGATCTGTCAGCAGCAGCCTGTGTGTGTGGGCAGGGAGAGCCAGAAATCCTGGGATCCAGACAGCTGAGCCAGGGATATCTGCTCATTCTCCTCTGCTCCTGCAAATCTCCTCTCTGTTTGGCCCTGGGCTGAGCAGGAGTCAG
>WEKY01051244.1:0-17569 GCA_013390045.1 Picathartes gymnocephalus
TTCCAATTTGAAAGAATTATATGTTTTAATTAGTTTTAAAATGCTTTACTTTGAATACGTCCTTTAGAGGTTCATCTTAGCATTGACAGAATCATAAAGTTAAAAATACAATTTCAGCAAAACAAAAAACTTTTAATTTTTAAAACACCTGAGAGAATAATCTGCTTATTTTGAAAAACTCACAGGTGTGAAATACATAAAAACTGCTATTTCCTTGTGGAGTGTTAAGAATGAAAAGAAACGATGTTTTACAATGCAGGAAACACTGCTTCAGAAAAGTCAGGACTTTTCAGGGCAGAAGGAAATGTAGTGACATAGTGTGAGGAGAGGATATCTGTATTACAGTTTCCTTAGGACTATTCAACTGTGAATTCACCATACTTTTTGATCCATGTCCGTGATAGAACTGGCTCTATGTTGCCACATAGTCAGAGAAGAAGTGGCCCCTTTATTATATTTACCTCTGAATCACAGGTCTGTCTTCACAGGTAAGGCAATAATGGTGCCCAGGCTTCCTCAGTGCTGAAGTTAAAGGTATCTGCAAATGGTCAGATGACAAAGACAAATGTGCAGGTCGACTTTAAATACTTCCAGAGCTTGCTCACTCTGAGCTGGAGGCAACCCCATCCTCCCAAAGGGAGGCTGAATGGGAGAAATCAGCCCAGAAATCAGACCAGCATAGTTGCAGCTCAAGTGATGGTGCTGGGCCACCCAGGTGGCTGGAAGGGCAAGTGGCAGCAAGTTCATGACCCCAAAATCCCCTCTGCTCTCAGTGAAAGATCAAGTCTCACCTTATTGTAAGTGCATGCAGAGCACAATCTCCCCTGTCCTTTGCACCTTCCATGGAGCCTCCATTGATCCCAGGGGAGGTAAAGGGGTCTCATTTCCCCCTGCTCTCCCCTGCCCTCTGCCACACTCTCTGCCATCTCCAGGAAGGAAGATTCATACAGGAAGAGCCAAGAGTAGCTCCAGGAAGACCTCTGCCTATACACAGGGTGCCAGAGCCAACACAAAATGCTGATTAAGGTCATTGACACTGGTTGCTCTCCCTCTTACAACCGGACCAGGGCACTCTCTGGACTGAGCCCTAACACACAGGCAGACCCACCCAGGGATCCGTATTTACACATCTATCGTTGCCCAGTTCAGAAAAAAAGACACAAGGTCTTGCCTGTGTGTGGTAATAGCCCACAAAAGCAAACATAAACTCCAGATTTTCTAGCCGTGAAAGCTAAGAAGGAAATTATCAACCATTTCCAAGTGCAGCAAAAGAGCTGGTCCAACAGGACTAGCACTGGTCTAACAAGAAAACTGTAGAAAACATTCCTTCAGCTTTTCTTTCCCTGTTAATTTAATATTTTGCCTTTTTATTTCAACATCTGCAGAATCATTATCCCACTGAACAGCACTGAGATCGCAACCATTCCACTGACTGTTTACATTCTACAGCCAAACACAGATTTTATTTTTCCCCTGTCTGAGAAGAAACATGATAATCCACGTTAAAGATGGATTTGTGACACTAGCAGAAACATTTGATAACTGTTTACAATTCCAGCTGGGCAATTAAACAGTGTTAATTTTTGGAATCCCACTTCACTCAATAATATAATAGGCACTTTTCTGATTAATAAGAAATTAGACTATGCATAAACTCTCTGCTGGATGCTAAAAGCTTTGTTGTGACAAAAGTTTTTCGCTGTGTGACAATTCATGCTTGCATCTAGCTTCCTAGTTTCCAAATTTTTCCATGCCCTGACATGCTCCTTTGTTGTCATAACATCTACAGGAAATGCGTAATATCTTCTCACAGACACCTGCTCAGTTCAACTCAAAAAAAGGCTACATAAAAAGTGGTGTTTCTCAAACACTGTTTCTGAAATATGAAACACATGAAAACCAATTTAACCACAATAAAGAAGAGAATTTATTTTGCCAAGTAAAAGCCATTTATAAGTACAAGACTAAGGTATGGTACAGGATGCTCTACACCAGTGTCTAGGCTGCAGCAGTGACAGACACACCCTCTGTCTAATATTAATTTGCCTTTGTTTTAACTGGTTTTGCTCTTCATGAATTACAGGATCTGACTTAACTTTCTCCTGTATGCAGTCAGTGCTGAACACAGACAGAAAATGTCATTAGGCAATGATGATATCCCACCATTTTGCATGCCCAGCCATGGCTGAACTGAAATTCGCCCTGAGTTTAGTGGATGGGCTAAAAGGTAGAGCAGATCTTTCATAAAATAGTTACTTAGGCCCACATTTTAGGAAGGTTCAAATTGCTCTAGTTCCTAATTTGGAAAATAGCGGTTTTTATTTAACTTAGAGTCCCTTTCTTAGAACAATGAAATCTAAGCAGATATTTCCCTTTTCTTATATCTCATGAAGAGTGAGAGAAAAGATATATGGAAAAACTGTAGGTATTTCAAAACTATTAGGAAATCAGCATTCTGAAAAAAATCATACAAGTTCCCCAAGTTAAAATTCTTTTTCTAATATCCTCTTTAAAAAACGTTGACTGTATCATTTCGTCTCAAGTTCCCAGAAGAACTGAATTTAAAAATTGCCCCAAGAAAGAGGACAGCACAATATTCGATCCTCACCATTACTAGTTTTCTGGTTCCTTCTGGCTTAATTAAAATTTTCCTAAATTAGTCAGCAAAAATTTTGCTGCAAGGCCATGGACCCACATCACAAGCAAAGTTTCAAGCTTTCCTAATATAAAAAGCTTGAGATGAAATCCATTTCTTTAACCAAGAATTCTGTGAAACCTTTTTCACATCCTAGGTACTTTGTAAATGAAAAAGGTTAAGCATGACCTTTTTATTAGAATTGTTAGTGCTTTCAATTAAACTTGAAAATTCTAAAAATCCTGGGATAAATTTAAAACAAAAAAATAGCACCCACACAATCCCAGTAGCCATGAGGTGGGTCAGGTGTGGTGTGTCAGATCATCAATCAGTATTGATCCATCTGTTTGATCTTGAGATCCCACAGAGTAACCCAGTATTTTTTATATCTGTGCCAGTTTACAACTCCTATGCATGGTCCTCTCCCTGTTCCTGTTGGTGTCTCCCATCATGATATAAGAACCACTGAGGCAAGAGATAATCATATTAATATGATTTGGATAAATCCCAGAGTAAGAAAAATTGAGATAAAATTTTCTAATACCTCATAAAAATCATATCATTTGAGACACAAAAATAACATTTCAATATACTACAAGTCCTAGTTTTTTCACTTTTTTCATTGGAGAAAAAACAAACACTATTGGTTGACTGATGTTTTCCTAATTTTCTGCATTACAGGTATCCAAGTTTTTCATACACCGCTGTTGCTGCCAAAGTAAAAAGGAAAGTGTATATACATATACATATATATATATACACACTATGTATATATTATATATACTAGATTATATGTATAAAATTACAATAAAACTGAGGCAAGTACACACAGAGTAGTTTTAATACAATGTTTGTGAGTAAATTGGCAGTGAAGAAAGAGTGACATGCTTTAATACAAGATTGCAACCTTGGTTCTCATCCAGAATCCTCCTTTTTCAGGGAAAAAAAGGCCACTGAGTATGTCCCAACACAAGGACTCATACAGGGCATGGGCTTGAAATTCCCTATGATAACTCTGTCAGACAGAGGTGCAAGGTTGGTCTTTAAAAATGTTTGTCTATTTGTCTTGAGACAGCAAAGGAAAATATTTCTTTTTCTATAATAGTAAGGTCAAAGAATTTGTTTTCTTCCCAGCTAGAGACAAAAACAATAATGGGAAGCTTTTCAAACTAATGTTCAAAAGAGGAAAAGAGAGCCAACAGATGATTAACTTCTCAGCAGGGAAGATGTTATTACAGTCAAAAGACTTCAAAATCCCTTTCCTTATGTGATTCATTAACAGATTTCCAGACCTCTTTGCCCTCAGAAGAGGAGTGTATATGTTTCTCCAGTGGTATGTCTTTTGGGAAGTTGAGATTATCAGTGCAAAGCCTGTTGTCCAATGATTTGTCTCAAATATGGCACTTCTGAAAATGTCAGTGCTAGATGGGTATTAAAGTCATTCATCTATACATTCCTCTGGGTTTTATTAAACAATAAAAGAAAATTACATCACTGCACTCTGGAAAAACAAAAAAATAATTTTTAACGTCTTTGCTATGTCCTCACTGCCCATCACATTAAGCAAATATCTCATGCAGATTCTACATATTAATGAAACCTCTAACATAATTAATGACAAATTTGAAAATAGGGGGAAAATCCGTCTCCTTTCTACCACAACAAAAAACCTCTCTTGAAAAAATATACTGTAGTTCCCATTGTGGAGCATTATTTTGAAGGGAAAGGGGCGGATGCATCTAATTTGCTGGTAAAAATACATTTCAAAGACAAACTTAGATTGTAAACTGTTCATAATATTATCTGAATTTGTTTATCAGGCAATAATAAGCCTATTGGTGTCACCTAATAAAGATATCCCATTCTCATAATTAATAACTCTATGTAATACTAGCCTTGAGCATTCTAAAAAAAAGTTTACTAGCTAGAGCATTCATGGAATTCATTCTCTGAGACAATACCTTACCAATATTTACAACATATTCACAACTATGAAGATCTTTACCAGAACTTTATTAGAAGTTACACTGATCCAAAAGGAAAAAAAAAGAAGTGTGTAAAATATGCTATAAATATAATCCAGATATAAATTTCAAATATGAATACACATAAGGCACAGGTGTGAAGAAACTATAATTAATATATTCAAAGAAATCATGATGTGACTAAAATCACACAGAAATACTGATTACGTTCATGCAAATTGATATAGACATTGTATTTGTGATATGCTTAAAATAGCAGATTGGTTATCTCAAACACAAAGGTGACAAAAATATGTCCTCTAGAGATGACTCACTCTTTAAACCATCAGTGGCGTAATTGTTTGCCTGACACTGTATAAACTGACTAAGAAGACATTTAAAATACACGGATGTTTTATCAAAAAAAAAAAGGGAATTAAAGTAGAAAATAAGTGAATTTTGAGTGAGTGTGCAGTACAAGCAAATCATTTTTCCTGCTATCCAGCACAGTATACAACAATAGCACATTCTGTAGTGCTCAGATATGTCCCCAGTTTTGTTTTCTACAAATAGATAATTCCCCCTAGAGACCATGTCTAGTGTATAATTTATGATTCTCAAATTTTTAAAAACTGAAATTAAATTTATGATCTGAAATAATAGACAATTCTCACTATAATTTCAAAAATTAGAATTCCACATTAAGAATATAAAAGACTATATCTTAAAAGTCTTAATTAAACAATATTTTAGATCAAGAACTTTGCCAGTCACAAACTTTTTAAGAATGGCACCACATACAATATTTTAGTATAACTATGTGGTAGAACTTAATGTGTGTGACCATAATAAGTCCATTTTTGCTTTGCGATGGTGTGCAAAGCTAACCCTTTTTTATACCATCTCTGTAAATATTTTTAAACCCCTCAGATTTAAAATACAGAAAAATTGCAAAGCTTTAGAGAAACATCCTTTCACTGAGAATTTTGAAATTTCTGAGACACAGCTAAATTTGAAGAATTAAACCTTCTCACAGGAAGATTTTAGGGGCAAAGGTTAACTTCTGATCAATGGAAATACTTTATTTCAAATTCCTTTATATTTGGCCTCCTAAACTTTGTATGTAATATATGAAAATTCACTCAATAAATCACTTCAAAGCCAAAAATCTTCCTCATTTACTTCTTGCTTATAAATTACAATACTCACAGAGCAGCTGCGACATAAAGGTGTGTTTGGATCCTCTTCTGTATCAAGGCAGACTGCAAAGCCCCATTTGGTAACCCCCTCAATCCTGTATTTTTGAATAAATGTAGGTTTATTCTCACTTCTGGTTATCCCTACTCCTCACCTTCCCTCAGCTGTGTGCTCGCCCTGCTTGAAGCTAAACCCATCAGCCAACCCTGCCCCAAAGGTTAGTTTGGACACTGCTTTTGCCTGTTCTACAGCTTGTTCCCTGTTTTTGCCATCCTGTGTGAGGTATATTTCCCATCTGTGACTGAAGTCATGGAAAGAGAACCGTTGTGCCATTTGTTCTCTGAGCCCTGAATTTCAAACCCTGTGTTTCAAAACAGTCATATATAGCCAGCATTTTGTTCCCAAACGCGGGATGACTCCTAAGTGACTGGCATTGGCTGCTGGCTGCATGGGGCCCTTACAGATGGAGGAGTCACAAGGAAAGAAGATGGTTTCATGAGACAGTCTTCTGCCTGTCTGCCCATCCCTTTCCTCTTACTATATGGTGCCTGTTATGGCTACATAGAAATCCAGAGGCAAAATGGACAATTATTGGTATTTGTTTTTCATTTCACTTGAATAAAAAAAAAAAATTAAATCACCTCAATTTTTAGAAATCTGCAGTATAAAGCATTTTCCTAAAACTGCTAATCAATTATTCAGCATTTGGGAAATCATGAAAAGAGCAGAAGACTCTTTCTAAAGAAAAATGAAATTAAAATTCACCTTAGCAACAGCCTTCCCCAGCCCCCGCAATGCCATGCACTGCCTGCTCCCTCTTGGCAAACAGGCTGCAGGGCTTGTCACCAAAGTGGGCATTTATGGGAAAAAAAGCAAGTTAGAATTTTAAAACTCTACAAACTCCGAGCTGATTAGACCTTTCCATTCTTCATTACTCATCTCAGGGTATTCTTTGCTGCACAGAGACAACAGGGTCAGGAATGGCACGTGGCTTGCGGAGCTCCACAGTGAGCAGGGAGTGGGGAGCCTCCCGTCCTGCACTGCACAGAGTTCAGGGACCTCTTTACATGCAACTGCACGAGTAATGTAATCCAAAATCTGTCAAATAATTGATCCAAAACACCTTATAATTACTTTCAAACTATAGGTAGCCCTATGTAGAGTAGATTTCCTCAGAGATGGGAGCAAAGAAGGCTCCTGCTGGAATCTGTCTCAGAGGTAAATGTGCTTGCTTTAGGTGATAAGACTATGGCTGTGTGGCTGCAGCTCCCTGCCCTGCCATCAGACTTGGTCTGTATCACACATAACACCACTAAACAGATGCAAAACAGTGCTAAAACATGGAGGATTTAATTCCAGGGGACACAATAATACAGCCTCAGCACCTTTAAATGTTGCATCTTATTGTAGTTTACAAGCTTTAACAGCTGATCACACTTAAGCCTGAATTCCTAGTCCAATTACTGTATTCATATAAAAAATACATAAATAATTTCTAATATAGTCTTGAGTTTTCCCATGTCTCTGCTAAGAGGACATTGCACAGGCTTATTTCAAATTAAGACATGTTCAGGGCTGAGAGAGAAGCAAACAGCCTCTTAGAAGAAAGAATACCAGGGTCAAAAAACATGCATCCAGCTAAACGCTGGAAGGAATGAAAGATATTTTGGGCTGGAAATAAAGCAGTTATAAAAAGTAGTCTATTATAGGAAAAAAATATCTAAATCAATACCTAAACCGATTTTGTTTCTTTCACACTCGGGGTTGTCTTCTCCTAAAAAGACAAAACGGCAGTAAAAATTCCCACCTCTCAATAGAAATTAAATGTGCTGATGTGCTGTCAATTAAATCAAAAGGTCCTTATGTCCAAGTAGGCAGGCATGCTGTCCTTGACCCTTGAGAGCAGACGCCTCTTGCTAACACCAGCCAGGCTGGATCCAGTTGGGCTGAATGTGGAGGGAAGAAGAGAGCTGTGGTATGGATGGCAGACCGCTGGGCTATGGCAGAGCAGAACTGCTTTCCTCCAGCTCCCTCTTTCATTCTTACCACACCTGACTGTGTCAGCAGCTTCTCTGTATTTGCTCTGCAAAAGCCACTCTGAGCAGCAGTGACAGACACATGTCACTTTTCTGCCATTGCAGTGCTACCCTGCTACAGAAGGCTAAAGCAGACACACTGCAACACATTTAGATTAGGATACAGCAAATTAATTTTGCAAAATTCAGGGGACCTGGCACTGTGGCTCTTGTGATATTATAAATGAAAATGTGATGGATTACAGGCATCGATGTGATGAGGCACAGGCATTATGCAAGTGAATGTACATTAACATTACGTACATTAATATTAACCAAAGAGCACTTATCACTGGATATACAGACTGTGTCTTCAGTGGTTCATAGAAGCTTACAGGAGTATATAAAAATCTACCAACTACTGATTATCATAAAAATAAACAATCATTTCAAGAAATTTTTTAGGCAAACCGGACAATGTGTGAGTCTTCCTTAACTAAGACACTTAGAGAGTAGTCACAACAAAAATACAAGCTTGTGGGCCCATTTGATACTTGAACTCAGGCTAAGTGTAAAGAACACATTTACATATACAAGGTATAAAATGTGGATGAAATTGAAAGCAAGGGCAGAGAAAGAATGCCAGAAAAAGATGAAGAACTATTGGGGCATTACATTTTATTATCCTATTTCCATCATAATCATGCAATAAAGGACAGCTTGAAAAACACAGAGTTAAAACAATCAATGTGATAGTATATACAAGGGAATGTTTATAGTTTGTCAGGGTGTAAAAGAGAAAATAGTCTTCTGTCAGATTTGAAAAATCCCCTTTCTGTTTCAATATCAATATTCATTATTAAAATCACTGCTCCACAAATCCAGAGATTGAAACTGTTCTGATATCCTTATATTTGTTTGATCTGTGAACCCTCTCTGCATTAATCCATTTTTATAGGCATTGAAATCCATTTTCACAAAGCATTGAAATTGTTAAGAAAGTTGTTTTCAGGGAGTTTCACAGCGTCAAAATTGACATGAACAGTGAGGGATGCTTCAACATATGGTCACAGTATGCCTTTGGGGCTTGAGGTTGTAGCTGATGCTTCCTCCCCCTGAACAGGTGAGAAAAAAACAGGCTACAAAGGATTTTTAACCCAAAGTTCATCAAGTAGATATTTTGTACTTGTGAGTCCATCTGCTGCCACCATGAAGGTTTCCAAAATCATGTCTCTCCAAGTCGGGATGTTGCAAAAACACTGCTCCACAAGCAGCATATTTGTATAACTGATGCTCTTTTCTTGCTCTGGCTGGTTGCTCCTTGTCTTCTAAACACCACCACAAAAATCGTCTCTATCCACATATGCTCCAGCATTCACCTCCGCAGCAGTGCTCATGCTGGCTGGCCAGTGCCCCAGAGATGACTGCCAGCTGGCTGATAAAAACCAGGGCTTTCACAGCTGCCCTTGCTTTTTTCCCTTTTTCTTTAGTAATCTCATTCCCTGTTCATTATGCATTCACCAGCCTGCACAGAAATAGTGACCATATGCTTTGCAAACTTACTCAAAACAAATAAATAATCATTTCTCCTTCCTCTGTTTAGGAACCCAAGCTAACACTACTAGAAGCGAAATTTTTTTTTTTTTTTTGCTGTCATCGAGCACAATTATTCTGACATTTATTTTTCAGGTTCTCCTCTTTGTCACTAAGCCCAAGAAATACACTCCTTTCTGTTATAGGTAAGTTGGAAAACTCACCTTTACATGTCTGCCACAACATGGCATGTCAACAGCAGCGTTAGGCAACAGCACTGTGAGTGGTGTTTCAGTGGCACAGGCTGGAAACCTCACTGTGCTGCCACTCCTCAGCTCACGTCCTGAAAAGTACTTCCATGGAGAATGACTATTTTAGTGATGCCAGGGACTGTGAAGAGTGTAAAACATCAGTGTGTGATGCATGGAATGAGTTAGAGGGAAATTGAATATGCATTTATGTAAGCAGTTGTAAAAGTAACTGTTTTATGCAAATAAATGCAAACTATGCAGCAGGGGCAGAATTTGGCAGAACTTGAGGAGAGATGGAGTGTAAAGATCTCAGACTAGAAAAGCTTGAGAACTGTGCAACAGAGCTGGTGAGCTTCACTGTGCGTGGCTCAGCCCAGGAGCGCAGCTGGTGCTCTGCCACAGCAGCTGCCCTTGCAAAGGACCAGCTGCCTGCAGGTGAGAAAAGAAAAGCAAACAGTGTTAGGAACATTGGTACTTCCACTGATGCTCGTGTGACAGGTAACACTGGGAATGTGTGAAAGACAGTGGGCTCAAAAAGCAAACACTTGAGTATGGTCAGCTGGGACACACACCGTGGTACTTGAAAATATGACCATACATTTATCTTTTCTTCTTGGTAGGGCACATCTGCCTCCATGCTCAGTGAATATCCTGGGAAAATGTATGCAGGGGTGATTCAAATAACTTTTACTTGCATCTTCTGAAAAAACTTTATAGCCTCCCCAGCTCAGTCCTTGCTCTCCAAGAGACTAGTAATTCAAGATTTAGGAGGCAATCATAGAACCATGGAATGGCGTGTGTTGGAAGGGACCTTCAAGATCATGTAGTTCCAGCCTCCTTGCCATGGACAGGGACACTTTCCACTAGACCAGGTTGCTCAAAGTCCCATCCAACCTGGCCTTGAACATTTCCAGGGATGGGACATCAACAACTTCTCTGGGCAACCTGTGCTGACGTCTCATCTCCCTCACGGTAAAGAATTTCTTACTAATGTCTACTCTAAATCTACCTTCCTTCAGCTTAAAGACATTACCCTTTGTCCTATCACTACATGTCCTTGCATAAAGGGCATAATCATCAGGAAAAAAAGAACAAAAAACAATTATTTGGCACTGTCAAAAGCAAAAATTGTTCATCAGAGTTGGGATCACTTGTACAACCTGAAACCACCTCTAAGAGACAAATTATCCTTCAAATCTGTCTTTCTGGCTGTAGCCTATTTCATCTATAGGTTAATAGACCTATAGAAAGTAATGTTTAGAACAGAAAGGTTGCAATAAATAGGTAGGAATGGGTTTTCATACAGGCAGTGGGGCTAGACTCAGATGGTACTTCACACTTGTTCTTTTTAATTCCTTGGCTCACAGATACTGGAATTATCAGTCTTGCTGGTAGGAGGTAGCCAGCATTTGTGTTCCCTTGCATGTCCATCTTTTTTAGGGGGTTGGGGGGCTTTTTTGTTTCTTTTTGTTTTTTGCTTTTGTTTAATATTTCTGTAAGAACTAAGACCAACAAAGAAATAGGAGTACAGGTGGAGGTTTTCAAGTGCACCTGGACATAAACACTACTTCCAGTGATCTTGTTTTGCTGCTGGGTGTGCAGGAACCCTTTCTTTGTGCAAATCATTTCCCAGTTCTCTTCTTTCACTTCACATACTTGGATGTTTTGTGAAAGAGATTCCTTGTTTATGCAAATACTGAAAACCTGAGATGTAAAAACTAAATCATGCCATTACTGTTAGCAGAGTCTCTCATCTCTGTATATCTTCATACAGCACTGTATCCAAAGGTGTCATTTCATTCAAGATATGCCTCATAAGAAGGATTAAAATACTGCTGCTGAAACAAATATCACAGAACAGAGAGGCTCTAGGGAATTCCTTCATCACTGAATTCTTCCTACAGGGAGTTAAGATTTGTCTGGGTGTTTACTCCAGTTCATTAAAAATGCTTTGGCTTGTGTTAGATAATTATTACTAATAAGATCCAGAGGCAATTCTACTTATATAAAAGAGGAAATAAGAATAAGTGTGTAGATATTTGTTTCCCATTTCCACAATGGAATTAACCCTTCTCACAGTGTGAAAGAGGCCCCAGGGTGCCTAAAATGATGGGAAGAAGGGAAAGGACTGTGCTGAACTCAGTGGGAAGAGGAGGGAGCAGACTCTCAGCACAAGAACACACGATGTACCAGCCAGGGTTTGTGTGGGAAGTCAAACATTCTCTACCTTTTCTGTCAGTCTTGGGCCTGGAAGACAGAGCAGCAGCCTCTTATTTCAGCTTTTAAAGGAAAATATGAAAAGTCATGACTTCCTCTTCAGTGTGCCTAGAGAGAGACAGCAAAGCTATGGAGAGCAAATCCTGCATTTATGTGTTATCAGCACTACAGTCTGCACCAACTGCCTGCTAAAGGTTCATCTGCAAAAGCAGCTGCATCACTGTGGACAAGAGCCAAACCGTGCAGTGAAGTCCAGCTTGGGAGGGAACCTGCAGGCTGGACTAGACCAGAACCCCAAATACTGCCTGGTCACAACAGGCACTGATTTTAATCAGCTGTACAGAGGGTGTCACGTGATGAGGACATTCAGACCATGACATGCCCTCACTCACAGCTGAAGTTACCGCCAGCTGGCATCAGTCTGACTGTGGAGCACGTGAACAAAGAGGTTCACCCATGAGGAAACTCGGGGTAAGCACATGCCTGTGACAATGAGGCAAAGTGGGACACAATGTCCTGAGGACCAGCTGAAAGCAAAGGAGAGCTCACCATCAGAGTGAAAAAATGCTGGATCAGCAGATATCCACAACTTTTCCCATCTAGCATCTCCTTCTAAAGTGATCTGAGCAATGGATTGAGTGGAAGGGAGGAGTTCCAGAGAAGCACAGCAGCTGCTCCCAGTAAGGTAGGTGGGTTGGAAAGGCAAATCCAGCTTTGGAAAGTACCTTCAAGGCCTGATTGCCTCACTTGTGTGAATTATCAAAGGAATGAAGAAGGGTTTGGAGCAAACTGAAATACAGATTTTTGCTATGCTTATGTATTTGCTTGATCCATTAAAACATCCTGCATAAGTGTCCTGGTTTGAAGGACAGGTCTCTGCTAGGGAAGGTAGGAGCCTCCCTTGGAATGGAGAATGTGAACCCCTCCCCTCTGAATTATTGTAATTTTGAAATTAAGGGGGTCTCAGGCAAAGATATGGGAGTAGGAATAACAGTTCTTTACTAGGATTTATAACAGAGCAAACAAACAACGACTCTTATGGCACTAACAACAAACAGAACCAAGGACCCGGTCCCGACCCCCTGGCCTGAAGGCACTTTCCCCCCTCAGTGCAGTGATGGTCACAGCCGGCAGGGAGCACGTGCTATGGTGGTTCAGTCAGCAGGGGAAAACAAAATGGAAGAGAGGTTTTGCTTCACAAACCTCCTTGGAGCAGTCGATTCCAGTGCCCCAGCAGGATTCTTGGAAAGCAGCAAACTGGGACGGCAGGACGTCTCGGCAGGCGGGGGAGCGGGGCTGCAGCGCAGTGAAACCCAGAGCAGTGCCGANCCCGGCTCCTAGCCCAGCGAGGAGAGGCGAGCTCAGGGATTCCGGGCACCCGAGAAGATGGCAACAGGTTTAGTGGCTGCTCTCACAAGCAGAGGCTCACCCAAGAGGCAGAAGAAAACAGCTCCAAGCCAGGGCTCCAGCAGCAGCAGCGAAAACTTCTCTCCAGCAGAGCAGCCCCTTCCCGTGTCGTCCTCCGAAACCCCAGTCCCGCTCCGCCTCTGCCCTCGCCTTTTACCAGTCCCCAGTTCTCGAGATATTCCTCCACCCCCCTTCGAGAGAAAACTCCTCCACAGAACAGTAAACATAGATGGCCCTCTCCTTAGGCTTAGATATATCCTTTGTTCTTCTTAAGTACTCAGTGATAACGGCCATTTAGCAACTGAATGGAAAAAAATTCTATACTGTTAAAAGGAAACAAAAGGAAAGACAACCCAACCCCCAACAATAAGGTAGGTTATGTCACTCTTCAGCAGAAAAATTTTGAACTACTGCCTTTGGTAAACAGGAAAGAAAAGGGGATTTATATTGAGCTTTGCTGGGCCTCAAATATCTGAGTTACTGAAAAATCTGAATGCATCTTGAAAAAAGATGCTAGCATATCTCTTGATCAATGAATAATTAATAAAATATTTTACTGAAGATTTAATACAGATCAAAAGTGTTTAATGCAGATCAAAAGGATTTAATATAGATCCTGGAAGTGTTCAAGGCCAGGTTGGATGTGGCCCTGAGCAACCTGATTTAGTGAGTGCCATCCCTGCCCATGGCAGGAACATTGAAACTAAGTGTCTTTGAGGTCCCTTCCAATCCAAACCATTCTATGATTCTGTGATTCTAAAACAAAACTTCACAATGTAGAAATGGGACAATTCAATTTAAGTATGCAATACAAACTGTATATGAGTTTCTAGAGTTATTAAAAAGAGAAATTGATGAACCTAACATGACAATGGCAATAGTCATATTGAATTTCAAGCAAATACTAGGTCACAGTGTGTGTGGATTTTGAGTTTTACAGGCCATTCACTCTGAAGATTTTCCCGCATTGCACTATAGTACAATCAAGTGATAGATAATGCCATGTAATCACAAAGCCTCAGGGAACTACTGATTATGATTGCCAGTGTCCACATCCCCAAAACCAGGAGACTTTTCAATTACACAGATTTGTATTAAACACACAATTTTCTTCCCACTGCACTCAAAGAAGAATTTGCCCAGAGTCTGTGGGGAGCTCGCTGACCTTCTTTTTCTCCAGCTGCCGAACTGCATTAATGGATTAAAAAACATACACAAGAGACATTCCTAATAATACTTGTCAGTAAACAACAGCAGCCATGCCACAGAGGGGTTATGCAACTGAGAGTGCAAGCCACAATATAATTTTCTGTGTTAACAGGAGGCCAATACATTTAAGTGCCCCGAAAGCACCAAACAAAGTGGAAAGCTTTGTTAACTAGCCTTGGTTATCCACACTTATTGCCATGTTTCCTCTGCCCACACTAGCAGAGAAAAACCGTCTTTGTAGCAGCTCAAATATCTGAACTTTTCAGTAATTGCCAACCTGGACTCACACCCTCTGCTCTCACAGGTCAGCTACTTCTTTCTATGGACAACTTATGTCCAAAGATTTATTTTGCACACTGTTTTTTCCCTATTTATTTCCGCTTCCTCAGGGGATTAGTCACAGTATATCTTCCCCTCTACAGAACCAGCCCCTTTGTTTATGAAATCCCTGGGGTAAGGTTTGCCATCAACATCATTTCATCC
The DNA here is from genome assembly GCA_013390045.1 of Picathartes gymnocephalus. Taxonomy (NCBI): domain Eukaryota; kingdom Metazoa; phylum Chordata; class Aves; order Passeriformes; family Picathartidae; genus Picathartes; species Picathartes gymnocephalus. The sequence continues at coordinate 14,912 of WEKY01051244.1, forward strand.
CTATCATTTTCAGGTTAAACTGAATGAAGGACAAATACAGCTCAAATCCTCTTTCCCTACAGCTACCCAGGATACATGACTTTATCTGGAGAATCATCCCACCTCCCTTCCAAACACAGTGATGCTTTAGACTCCATTAGGGCCCACAGTCATTAATTGCTCTGCTCTTTCCTTTTCTGGGTGTGCAGGTCAAGAGACTGACAAAGATTTGAGGCTCCATCAAAACTACTCCAAAGTCCCATTTGTGCATTGTCATGCAAAATGCTCCAGTGCCATCCCATGCATATTCATGCCTGGAAATGATGCTAAAAGAAATCTCCTTCAGCATTCTGAGTCACAGAACCCCTCTGAGGATTATTACTAGTTTGTGACTCTGGCCAGTCCACCAAGCATACTTATCCTAGCTGCAGCATCTTAGCAGCAACAGTATCTCAAGAAACACAGGATTTTAGCTCTAGAGATCTTTGTTCAACCTCCTGCTCAATCTCCCAATGCAAAACCACCCACTATAAGCACAGAGACCAGCAAAGAAGAAGAGAACAGGAAATTAATATGAGTGTTTAAGTAAAAAATCCTTCATGACAAGACTGAGTACAACTGGAGTAGATGGCCCAGAAAGGCTGTGGAATTCCATCCTGGAGATTTCAAAAATTTGACTCAACAAGGTCCTGGAGTACCTGATCTCACCTTGAGCAGGAGTCTGAACCAGATGACATCCAGACATTCCTTCCAGCCCTCATTTTGCTGTGATTCTTTATTCTCAGGTGCACTATTGTGCCTGGGATGGAGGGTACCTGCAGAGGAGTAGATATGTCACAGTAAGATCCGAGAGGACTCTCACTCTTGTTAACCACTAAAAATCCACTTCCAGTTGAATACGAGGAGAGGATACCATGAGTAACCCACGAAGATACGTGGATTCCTAAAAGGCTTCTGATTGCAGTCCCAAATACAATGTAGCATTGAAGCTGTTGAGTATAATGACTTCTGCAATTTGTTGTAAATCTGAGAGAGGAGCTTTGAAATGAAATATTTCTAACTTCTTTCACAACAAAGAGGCAGCAATGACCAGCTTGTTTTCTGTGATGTTCAGGAAGGATACAGAAGGTATTAATGGTCTGTTAGACTCAAGTGAGAGAAACACATTCAGTCATAGGACAGTGTTAAGTCTAAAGCCATGACACGACAGCATGTCAGGTGTGATTCTCTCTTCTTGCAAGAACTGCCATCTTTCAACAAGTATTCTAAGTACTACTGGTGTTTTATCTCATTAAGTTAATGTCTGTGTTCTCCTGGAGGCTTCCTTTCCTCCCTCTTTTATAGAATCATCCTATGAACTATGACACAATGTTCAATAATAATACGCAATGCTGAATTCACAACAAATCAGCAGAGGAATGTATAATTTATGTGGGTCATCATAATTTAGTAATTGTCAGGAGCCATTTTTTGTGCTGAAAGTAAGCATTGTAACAACTTTCAGGATTAAAAAACTTTGAAGTGACACTGAAAATTTCTAAAGACAATCAATTTGATAAAGAGCAGAATTAATGAAACTTAAATTTGAGGTTTCTCTGTCTTTCCTCTGTAGATTCTGATGTCTGATAAAGAGTGAACCTCTCAGCCCTTCTGTCTATAAGTGGGCCTGTTCTCCTAAGTCTTGTGGGAATTTAAGATCTAAAAGGTTTCCAAAGTTCTGTTAAAGGGGGTTGAAATTGAGCAAGTTCAAAACTTGTTATGGGGAGTCTGATACAAGCACATGCACGCACAATAGGACTGCACAGATCTTATTTCCTTCAGAAATCTAGGTATAAAAAACCACAATATGAAAGTAAAACATACATACCTTTGGAAAAAGGTGGGAAAATTATGAGGAGAAACTCATCTTGATTCTGGGAAAAGAAAACGTTATTTATAAAGAGAAAAAAGCAAAACAAAACAAAAATTAAAAACAAATCAGAAGCAACCATTCTTGCCCCCAGAGCAAATTCAACCATGCCATGATAGTGTGGTAATAGAGAGGTAACTACATACATTGAAAGCTGAGGTGTTTTAAACTACACTTTGTCTAAGAGCCTGATAAGCAAACTGGAAAGAAAGGAATGCAGAATTTACAGCACCCCTTGGGGTTTCCCTTACCTAGAATGACTTTGTTGCATCCTGTTTGTTTTTGCTTTGTTTTGAAACAATGAAAGCTCTTGAAGGCCTACTAAGAACTGCAATCATCAGAATATTTATTGTATGCCACGAGTGCTATTGAATATGATTCAAGATAACAATATGAAAAAGTATCTCTTACCATGACAGGCATTCAGAAAATGCAGAAATAAATAAGACAGTACACTATCTGCAATTACAAATACACAAATGGGCCATGTCCCACTGCAATATAAAAGGGTCAGGGATTGATAGGAGTCATAAAAATTCTTGTTCATTTTGTCAATTTAGTGGTAGGTGGTAAAGCAAATACAAAAACTAATTTGGGGTGAGGTAATAGATACATTTATATAATGGTATACCTAGCATGTCACATCAAAATGTAACATTACATCCCTATTTTACTCCACAATAAATTAGAATTTCACTTCCTGAAGAAAAGTTGTGTTTTTTACAGAAATAATGGTGTGAGTGGCATACACACACAGAAAAAAAAAAAAA